>JXCR01135392.1:0-18649 GCA_002079205.1 Phalaenopsis hybrid cultivar
TGCATGGAACTTCTGTTTAGTATTATTTGTTTTAGTTATTTTGTTGTGTTGGATTGCATAAAAGACCAAAGGAAAATATGTTGAGATTTTCATACCTATTTTATACTATTTTTTATGATATTGCACTTTAAAGAAATCCTCGCAATNATTTTCATACCTATTTTATACTATTTTTTATGATATTGCACTTTAAAGAAATGTATTTTTGATGTTTTGTTGCAGGCATGATGAATTATGGTCATTGGAGCAAGAAGGAGCGAATTTGAAGCGAAAAGGACCAAAATGTGTAGATTTGAACTAAGGCGCCAACGGCAAGCCCAACGGCGCCGACGGCAAGATTTTTCCGAGACTCTAGAAAAATAATTTAGAAGGCCCATCGATGGCGCCCTCGAGGCCGCCGATGGCAAGATCGGCGGTTATTTCCAAAGGTGCATTGAATGTGGATGGTTTTTTGAGGGATGCTTAGGCAACTCTTGGGAAAACACTTCTACAACTTTAAAAGAAGATTTTGGCCAAAAATTAAAAGGAGGAGGCTCTAGAGTTCGAGGAGTTGGAAGGTTAGAACAACATTCAAGAGCCCCATTAGTGTGTAGGGAGTTTACTTTAGGGTTAGATTGTGAGGAATTCTTCGAGAGATTGTAAGAGTGGAGGGAAAGTGAGAGATTTCTTCCTCCTTCCACTTCGAAGAAGAATTCTGTGTGCTGTAAAGAAAGAAAGAGATTCAGAGGAACTTCGAGGAGGCTTCAAAGAGGAATTTTGTGTGTTGCAAAGAAAGGAAGAGATTCAGAGGAACTTCAAAGAGTTTGCTTGGGGGAAAATTAGAGATAAGTGCTATTTACTTGTTGTAGTTTTTTGATGCTATGTTCATAGATAAGTGTTTTTGATGCTTTGATCGTTGATAAGTTTATAGATTTAGAGCAACAAAATAGAATAAATAATTTTCCAAGTTTTCAGAAATTCTTAAGAAATTAACTGTAAATATTCCCTTCGTAGAAGCTTTAGAGCAAATGCCCAATTATGTGAAATTTATGAAAGACCAAGTTTATAGAAATTCTTAAGAAATTAACAGTAAATATTCCTTTCGTAGAGGCTTTAGAGCAAATGCCCAATTATGTGAAGTTTATGAAAGATGTAAACATTCCCTTCGTAGAAGCTTTAGAGTAGATGCCCAATTATGTGAAATTTATGAAAGATATTCTCAAGAAAAGGCTTAGAGCAAATGCCCAATTATGTGAAATTTATGAAAGATATTCTGAACAAGAAAAGGAAGTTGTAAAATTTATGAAAGATATTCTGAACAAGAAAAGGAAGTTCACGGATAATGAAACTGTTGCACTTGAATAGTGTAGTGCAATTATTCAGAAAAGCTTCCTGAAAAATTAAAAGATCCAGGTAGTTTCACTATACCGTGTGTTATCGGTGAAAGAGTGTAGTGCAATTATTCAGAAAAAGCTTCATGAAAAATTAAAAGATCCAGGTAGTTTCACTTAGTGCAATTATTCAGAAAAAGCTTCCTGAAAAATTAAAAGATCCAGGTAGTTTCACCATACCGTGTACTATCGGTGAAAAATTTTATGGAAGAGCTTTATGTGATTTGGGAGCTAGAATTAATTTTATGCCTCTATCAATTTTCAAAAGATTATGATTAGGAGAAGTCTCACCAACTTCTGTAACTCTTCAGTTAGTAGATCATTCAGTTACTTATCCTAAGGGAGTTATAGGATATGTGTTAGTAAAAGTTGATAAATTTATCGTTCCTGTGGATTTCATTGATTTGGAGGAAAATGAAGAAATACCTATCATTTTAAGGAGACCGTTTTTAGCTACTTGAAAAGCTATGATAGATGTTCAAAAAGGAGAATTGACTGTGAAAGTTAACGATCAAGAAGTGACTTTTAACATTGCAAAATCTATGAAATTCTTTGCTGTTGAAATAGATAATGTATGTTTTCGCATGGAAATTATTGAACATCTAATGAATGAGCATTTTAAAGAACATTTTGAAGAGAAAGAACAATTTGAAGATAGTGATAAAGTTATTTTGGACGAAATAGAAAATGAAGAATTAGATTATGTTCAGGGAAGATTTGAGATGTTGGATATTATAGAAAATGTTGACAAAAATCTAGTTTCGTCAATTATAAAATCACATGAACTTGAGTTGAAAATATTGCTTAACCACTTGAAGTATGTGTTTCTGGGAAACTCATCTACACTACATGTTATTATATCTTTAGAATTAAATGATTTGCAAGAGCAAAAACTGTTGGATACATTAAAAAGATATAAGAAAGCTTTTGGTTGAACCTTAACTTATATTAAAGGAATCAGTCCTTCGATCTGTATGCATGGAATTATATTAGATGAACAGTATAAACCAAGAGTTGATCCACAAGGAGATTAAACCCAATGGTCAAAGAAGTAGTTAAGAAGGAAATTTCGAAATTGTTGGACATTGGAATTATATATCCTATTTTAGACAGTGCTTGGGTAAGTCCAATTCATTGTGTTCCTAAGAAAAGAAGAGTGATTGTTGAAACAAAAGAAAATAATGAATTAATACCTATCAGACAAGTTATTGGGTGGCGTATTTGCATTGATTATAGAAAATTAAACGCTGCCACTAGGAAAGATCACTTCCCTTTACCATTTTTAGACCAAATAGTGGATGGACTTGCTGGGCACAAATATTTTTATTTTTTAGATGAATATACCGGTTACCATCAAATTCCTATTGCTCTTAAGGATCAAGAAAAGACAACATTTACTAGTCCTTTAGGAACTTTTGCTTTTCGAAGAATGCCTTTCGGATTATGTAATGCACCTACAACATTCCAGAGAAACTTTTGCTTTTCGAAGAATGCCTTTTGGATTATGTAATGCACCTGCAACATTCCAGAGATCCATATTTAGTAAGTTAATTGATGATGGATTGGAAGTATTTATGGATGATTTCTCTGTATTTTAACATCATTTGACGCATGATTAAATTATCTTAAAAAAGTTTTGGAGTTATGCGAAAGAACTCATTTGGTTATAATTTGGGAGAAATGCCAATTTATGGTTGCAGGAGGAATTGTGTTAAGGCATAAAATTTCAGAAAATCGTATGGAAGCAGACCCTGCAAAAATTCAAGTTATATCTAAATTAACACCTCCTACTAATGCAACAGATGTTAGGAGTTTTCTTGGACATGTTGGTTTATACAGGCATTTTATAAAAGATTTTTCAAAAATTACTAAAGCTCTATGCCATTTTTTAGAAAAGGACAAGAAATTTGAATTTACTAAAAACTCTTTAAATGCCTTTGAGTTATTAAAGAAAAAATTAATCACAGCCCCTATTATAGTTTCACTTAACTGGGAGAAGCCATTTGAACTAATGTGTGATGCTAGTGATTATGCTATTGGAGTTGTTCTTGGAAAAAGGTATGAAAAGATTTTTAAAGTTATAAACTACGCTAGTAAAACTCTTAATGATGCTCAAATTAACTATATTGTTACTGAAAAAAGAGTTACTAACAATTGTGTATGCTTTAGACAAATTCAGATCTTATTTAATTCGGACTAAATGTGTTGTGCACACTGATCACTCTGCTATTAAATATCTAATGAAAAAGAAAGATGCCAAACCAAGGTTAATTAGATGGATACTTTTGATGCAAGAATTTGATCTTACGGCCATTGATAGAAAGGGAACTGATAATCAAATTGCTGATCATTTGTCGAGATTAGAAAATCATGAATTATCTGACACCGACAATGAAATTATAGACAGTTTCCTTGATGAACAACTTTATAATATTAATGAGTGGAAAATACCATGGTATGCTGATATTGTTAATTATGTTGTAAGTGATATTTTGCCACCTATTCTGACATTGCAACAGCAAAGAAAATTCATTCACGATGCGAAAGCATTCTTTTGCTATGAGCCTAATTTATATAAACAATATAAGGATCTTATTATGAGAAGATGTGTACCTTATGAAAAAACTGATATAATCATTCAGAAATGTCTTGATTCTGAATTTGAGGGATATTTTGAGATTGATAAAATTGCTTATAAAATTTTACAAGCTGGATTCTATTGGCCTACTCTCTTTAGAGATGTTTACAAATCTGTTTATAAAATTTTACAAGCTGGATTCTATTGGTCTACTCTCTTTAGAGATGTTTACAGATACACTTAAAAACTTATGATCGATGCCAGCGAGTAGGCAATATATCTAGAAAAAATGAAATGCCTCTAAATTTCATGTTAGAAGTTGAGATCTTTGATGTTTGGGGATTAGATTTCATGGGACCATTTATTCCTTCATTTGGGAATTTATACATATTAATTGCTGTAGACTACGTTTCAAAGTGGATTGAAGCACAAGCTTTACCTCGTTGTGAAGCTAAAAGTGTTTCAAGATTTTTAATGAAAAACATTTTCACTAGATACGGAATGTCGAGAATGATTATCACTAACAGAGGATCTCATTCTAGGAATAAATACATGTAGAGATTGGCAGAGAAGTTTAATATTATTCATAGAATCTCTACTGCATGTCACACTCAAACCAGTGGGTTAGTTGAAGTTTCTAATAGAGAGATTAAACAAATACTTGGGAAGACTATAAACCCTAGTAGATTAGATTTGTCCACTAGACTGGATACCACATTATGGGCTTACAGGACTGCTTATAAAACTCCCATTGGAATGACTCCTTACAGACTGATTTTTGGAAAGACTTCTCACTTACTAGTAGAATTGGAGCATAAAGCATATTGGGCAATTAAAGAATTTAATTATAATTTGAAAGAGGCTGGTAAGAAGAGATTATTACAAATGAATGAATTGGAAGAATTAAGAAATGAATCTTATGTTAACGACAAAATGTATAAAGAGAGACTAAAATTATGGCATGATTGGGAGATTAATCAGAAGAACTTTGAACCAGGACAAGAAGTTTTGCTTTACAATACAAGGCTAAAGTTATTCCGTGGGAAATTGAAGTCTTGTTGGTTAGGACCCTTTACTGTGACTCAAGTTTATACTTAACGGAGCTGTTGAAATTGACGATCAAAAGACTGGAAATAGATTTAAAGTAAATGGACATAGATTAAAATAGTATTTTAAGGGTAAAAGACCAAATTTTAAAGAGGTTTTAAGGATCAGTCAACCTGAATAATACCTGAATAAGTCGGGCTGACGACGTTAAACCAAGCACTTTATGAGAGGCAACCCATAATTATCTTTATTTTTATTATGATTATAGTAGTTTTATGTGAAATTATTATTAGTTTGTGGTAGTATTGAACTCTACTGCTCATATTTACCCTTGAATCATCATAAAAATTGGATCCATGGAGAAAAATTGAAACGCATTCGAACCAGAGCGAAACTGTGCAATTTTTGCCTTGGACGCCGACGGCAGGTTTTTCCTGAGAGTCCAGGAAATTAAATTCTAAAGGCTCACCGACGACGCCCTCGACGCCGTCGACGGCGAGACCGGCGGGATGACGGTTTCTGAAGTTTGAATGGATGATTTTTGGCGGTTTTTGGCGGGCGTTACTCCTTTTAACCTTTCAAATTCAATTCCTAAGTTCATATTTCCCCAAAAACGAAGTGAAACTCCACTAAATTCATCCCTATGGCGTCCAATTCCCTTGAAATTCATAGAATGCGAGTGTTCAACTAGAGAAAGTTCATTAGTGCCGAGGCGCAGCAAATCCTGAACAAGGTACTGACAAAGAAAAGATTAATCAAGGAATGAGGATTCATAAATCAAGTATTGAATAATCCTTCTAGGGCAATTGAAGAGTTGATTGTGCAACAAAGATGGGAAGTACTGTGCTACACTACAACCGCCGTAGTTGTTCCTGTGGTGAAGGAAATTTATTCTAATTTGCATGGAATCAACCAGGGAGTCATCTATGTGCGAGGTAAATGGATAACATTTACTCCTGCAGGGATTAATGGGTTATATATGATCGAGAACGTTCATGTCTGCCATTATTCCAACTTCATCCTGACAATAAACCTGATGAATGAAATTTATCAATATTTAACGGACGAAACTGAAGACTAGAAAATGAGAGAAAACATGCATGTTAGTTTTTCTGCAACACTTCTAAACCCAGTTTCTAAACACTGGCACTTTTTCATTTCTGCAAAACTATTACCAATGATAAGGATCGGTAAAGTTTATAAGGAAAGTGCTATTCTAAATTACTGCATCCAAATGGGACTGTCGATCGATATTAGATAGATAATTGTGAAGTTTGTTTTGGGCCTGATCGTTCATGGATCAACTTATGGGCTTGGACATCCTTCCACAATTTTCTCCTCTGATTCAATGCTAAGTATCTTATGAAAATTGGGAAAATGTACTTCTCTCTTGGAAACCTTTAGACCCAACTGAGAGATTCCCAGCTAATGAACATGAAAATGATATGACTATTATGGTAGATCAATCGTCTCAGAATTCACTGCCTATTCAACCTTTATTTCTGCACAAAACACTAGTGATCCAGCGCAAAATCAAGAAATTGGAGAAGGAGGTACAAAATGTTATGAATGTAATTAACAATATCTCAGATTTCTTTGATCATCTAGACTAGAGGACGAAAGAACATTTTGATCACTCTGAACATATCGAAGGAAGTTTGATACGAATGATGAGAATGATAAAATTGATAGAAGAGGACTCTACTGAAGAATTGCCATACCGACCCTTCTATAACCTCTTCATTCATGTGTAATCAATGGGTGATCTTAGAGGAGAATCTAACACTAAATCTGAAGAATAGTAGATTTACCTTGCTACCTGTCTGTCTATGTGTGCAACTGGATTTGAACTTTATGTTTGCTTCGCTTTAGAATTTTTCTTTTAGATCTCTATAGAGTTGACACTGAGCATAGGATGTTTGTTTTCAGCATTTTGAGTGTTATGGCTTGGATTGAGACGCTGAATTGATGTATTAAGGTTGAGAAAACACCAAACTTAGGTATGTCGTGTAACATGTATTGTAACCCTTGGAATTTATATATAATTGTGATGTTTTGTGTTGTGAATTCTTTTTTGTGATAGTACATCATTTAATCACTTAAAATTATGCCTATAATGATTGAACGGATGTCGTTGAGGCTTAAAATTGATCGAAATCGCAAAAAGTCAGAAATTGAACTAATTCAATAGAGCTCGTCGACGGTGCCCTCGACGCTGCTGACGGTGGACTTTTCCCGAGACTTAGGATATTAATCTAATAGAGCTCGCTGATGGCGCCGAAGACCTCGCCG
This sequence comes from Phalaenopsis hybrid cultivar, assembly GCA_002079205.1. Classification (NCBI taxonomy): domain Eukaryota; kingdom Viridiplantae; phylum Streptophyta; class Magnoliopsida; order Asparagales; family Orchidaceae; genus Phalaenopsis; species Phalaenopsis hybrid cultivar. The sequence goes on from JXCR01135392.1 coordinate 7,288, forward strand.
ACGGTGAGATCCTGAAAAAACACCTTTAACCACAATTTTGACCAGTCAACTGCCACTATTCATCATCCCATACCTCTAAAAAATAAAAATTGACCAAGGGCTTGAGAGATCTTGGATTTGGGGGCGATTTCAAGGCATTTAGACACCAAATTTGATCATCTCTTGGTAAGAGGTTCACTCTAAACCAAAAATATTTGATTTTCACCATGAATTTCTTCCATATTGAGAAGATCCAAAAAATTTGAGAATGTGCAGAAAATATTGGGAAAAAATTCATGGATGTTTGTTTTAAACTCTTAGAATCACTCTTGGAAGCCATTATTTGCATATTTGAAGTATATTTTGGAACTTTTCTATAAATTTGAGTAGATTTAAATGGTTCCACGACAAAAGAGGTGACTTGAGTTTGACGAGTCTCGCTTCGTCAATGCAAAGGCTCAGTCGAGGTTTACTTCAGTATTTGAAGGAAAGAAATGTATACAAGATCGAGTTTTTGAGAGTCCGGGAGGAGAAGTTGAATGAGCTATTACCAAATGGAGGTGGGAAAACTTCTGTTATACCACCAATAAGGCTGCTTCTAATATTGTAAAAGAGTTTTATGCCAACGTGTTCTATTCTGAGGACAGAATCGTTCAAGTGTGGGGATTTTCTGTTGAATTTAGTGCCACCCACATTAACTTTTTTTGTGAATTCCCAGACTCCTTTAAGTGTCATTATGAAACCTTCAGTACAATGGAAGGCCCATTGAACGATGTGATCAACTTTCTCATTGATGGGAAAGGAACATGGAAGATAAAACAACGAGAACAAGTAAATTTTTCTGCTTCCATGTTGAATGCCACATCTAAAGCGTAGCACTCTTTTGTTTCCTCTACTCTGTTACTGAACTATCACCATAGTGAGGTAACAAGAAATAGAGCTATTTTGAATTTTTGTATTTAGAATAAGAGAAATATAAATGTAGGGAGAATCATTTTTAAGAATATATTGACCACGACAAGGAGCGAAACAAGTGGAAGTCTAGGACATCCTGGCCTCATTTATGCACTGCCAACTTTCTGGAGTGGAAGCTGGAGGAGATGAAGAATGGATTTACCCTATGAAACCCTTTAGTAAAGCTAATTTAAAGACATATGAATCCCATGAAAAATGGAGAACAGGGAGTAGAAGTCAAGAACGTTCTACTAGTAGAGATATTTCCTCTACTAGTTATGACCTTCCTTCTTCTAATTCTCCTACCCTTCATGACTTAATGAATGAGTTGACCTTGCAGCAAAAGAGTATAGAGCTAAATAATGAAAGGATTTGAGGTTTAGAATGTATACATGATTATGATAGTGAGTACCTACAGAGACATTTGGACTTTGAGATAGCTTATTACGAAGCTCAGGCCCGACACTACAGAGGTGAGCCTGATGTTACTTTTTCTGAGTGCCCCCGGTATACTCAGTATCATCTCGATCCACCTGCTGATCAAGGTGATGAAGATATAGCTTGGGATTTTGATATTAAATGAATGTTTGAATGCCCCCGATATACTCAGTATCAGCCCAATCAATCTGCTGACCAAGGAGACGAAGACATAGTTTGGGATTTTGACATTTGATAGTAATTGATGTACTTTTAATTTTATTTTTGTGATTTTTGTAATAGAAATAGATGTTTATGTGTTGTACTTTCATTTTTATGTTGTAATTACATAATTTAAGTATTGTTATAATTGTTGGTGTGGTAGTTGAAATTTATTAAATTGTAATGTGATGTGATTTTCATTTTTGCATNAAAATATTGTGTTTGTATAATATTTAGTTTTGTACTTATTTCAAAATTTCATTACCCAGCAAGTATTGTGGATGTGTTAGTGAAATACTGTGTTTGTATAATATTTAGTTTTGTACTTATTTCAAAATTTCATTACCCAGCAAAATTCTCTAATGATTTATATGTATAGAAAGCTGCTAATGTTACAGAACAGGCGAAGTAGGAACTTTGAGAAGGACTGCAAAAAATTTCAGAATGATGAAAATGCCTAAAATACTGAGGTATGATTTATATTTAGAATTTTTCTTTCCACCTATATCATTCCATTTTGAAAAATTTAAGTTTTGAGGAGGGAAGAAAAAGATTAACTATTAGATGTTCTCAATTTAAATATTTTTAAAAATTATTAATATGATTGTATGTAGTGAATTTAATTCAGGTAATTATATTTTGTAGATATTTAAATATTATGGTAGATTTAAAGGAATATTTTTGTAATGAATTATATTTTGTAGATATTTAAATATTATGGTAGATTTAAAGGAATATTTTTGTAATGAAATTAATTTTGTAGATTAAGATATTTAGTATAAGAGAATAAGACTATAATTAACTATTTGAAGTAAAGGAAACTATATTTTGAAGTGTTAAGAATCTAAAAATTCATTTGAAAAGAAATGATTGGGGCTCAATGATGTAAAAACTATCAAATATTTATAAGGTAATGGAATGCTTTGAGTTTCAAATTTAGGGAAAGAAATGTGATGTTCAAAATCATTAAAGGTTATCCAGATATAGTAATCCTCACTTGAAAAAGGAAAAAAGAAAGGATTGACAACAATCCCTGAAAAGAAAAGAAAATATATAGGATTGAAAGCAATCCAAATGAAAAAGAGAAAAGAAAAGAAAAAAAAATATGAAAGTGAGGAGAAGCTTGAGGAGATGCCTAATCAAAAATTGGCTTCACTAGACCTACCTAAAGGGAAAACCTAAATACATTTCTGAACTTATATTTATAGATTCGATCTTTTACTAGTAGTGTTCTCATGAAGTTCCTATCATTTGAATATTCTAAGTGACTTGATACAATATATAATTCATTTGATCTTTTACTAGTAGTGTTCCCATAAAGTTCCTATCATTTGAATATTCTAAGTGACTTAATATTACAACATATAGTCATTCTTGAAATGTTAGAAAAGTAGAACTCTTAAACTTGATGACTAGATAATCTTGTGGCTATAGAGTTAATTTTATTACTTGAATAATTACTTGAATCTCTGAAAATCTTACTATGGTATTTACTTAAATCAAAGTTATAGTATTTCTGAATTAAAACTTTATAAACTTGATGACTAGATAGTCTTGTACCTACAGAGTTAATTTAATTACTTGAAATTTTTCTAAAAATTTCACTATGGTATCTAATCTTTAAATCAAACTTAATTTAATTACTTGAATTTTTCTAAAAATCTCACTATGATATTTACTTAAATCATACTTTTAGTATTTTTGAATTAAAACTTTATTACAATAGATCATAACTTTTATATAGTACTAAAATTAATGGGATTTTGACCCAAGGAAAATATGTTGAGATTTTCATACCTATTTTATACTGTTTTAATGATATTGCACTTTAAAGGATTTTTACCAAAAGAAAATATGTTGAGATTTTCATACCTATTTTACACTATTTTTTATGATATTGCACTTTAAGGAAAGGTATTTTTGATGTTTTGTTATTGTTATGATGAATTATGGTCACTGGAGCAAAAAGATGCAAAAAGCAGCAAATTTGGAGCGAAAAGGACCAAAATGTGAAGATTTGAACTAGGGCGCCGACGGTAAGATTTTCCCGAGACTCCAGAAAAATAATTTAGAAGGCACGCCGACGGCACCCTTGAGGCCACTGACGGCGAGATCGACGGTTATTTCCAAAGGTGCATTGAATGTGGATGATTTTTAGAGGGATGCTTAGGCAACTCTTGGGAAAACTCTTCTACAACTTTAAAAGAAGATTTTGGCCAAAAATTAAAAGGAGGATGCTATAGAGTTTGAGGATTTGGAAGGTTAGAACAACGTCCAAGAGCCCCAGTAGTGTGTAGAGAGTTTACTTTAGGGTTAGATTGTGAGGAATTCATCAAGAGATTGTAAGAGTGGAGGGAAAGTGAGAGATTTCTTCCTCCTTGTCGCTTCGAAGAGGAGGTCTATGTGTTGTAAAGAAAGGAAGAGATTCAGAGGAACTTCGAGGAGTTTGCTTGGGGAGAAATTAAAGATAAGTGTTTTTTATTTGTTGTAGTTTGTATGACTTTGCTTTTATATATGAATTTTGAGTTTTGTTGTGTCTTCCCCATGAGTTCTGAGTAAGTTTCTCTGTCTTTCTCCTTGTCTTGAGATTTGTGAAATGGTGATTTGAATTAGTTGAGCCTTGAAAATGTTTAAGAAGTTATGATGATCTTTTCACTTTGATCTTAATTTACTTTCAATCTGGTCCATTGATTTGTTAAAATATGTTGAGTTTTACAACTAAAGTGAAGATTACAACCAAGATTCACGGAAGTCAAAGCCCTTTGAAGTTGGGTGCAAATAAATAGAAAAATAAAATTATCGGGCGTAGAATTGGAGATTTTAGAGTGACAGACTAAAATCCTCAATTCGATCAGGGCATAGAATTGGAGATTTTAGAGTGACAGACTAAAATCCTCAATTCGGTCCTATCGGTTGGGTCAATTTAGTCCTATCGTTTCTGTTGAAGTGTAGATGTTAGCCCTCAAGCAAGGGGAACGTGGGAGCTCTGAAGTGAGAGCCGGTATTGAAGTGTAGATGTTAGCCCTCAGGTGAGGGGAACGTAGGAGCTCTGAAGTGATAGCTGGTATCCTCCCAGCCTAACTGCAGATTCAGTAACCAAGCATAGGATTAGTCAATGTTCTTTATGCCTGAACCAAAGGGTAAAGAATAGGTATGCTCCTATTTGACATAATACGATTTGAACTGATTCACTTTATCCATTCACTATAATTTCTTGACAAGGAGAAGGATGCTTTTATATATATTGAATATCACAACAGAAACTTTATTAGTATAATTAGTTATTTCAGAGTTATTAAAATTACAAATTTAATTCAATTGTCTATTAGTGACAGATAAGCAATTTGAATTATATTTTTGTGATTAAGTCTTGATTTTCTAAAATCTTAGTTCGCAGTTCTAATATTACTCCATATGGGATCGATATCTAGGACACCATTAGAGCCCTATATTACTTGAGCGATACGTATATTTGCGTTGATAAGTGTGACTTTACTACTATTAAATATTTAATATATACATCTTTATCGAATTGATAACCATTATTATGTTTTTGGTGTCGTTGCTGAGGAATTAAATCTTCTGGCAGCAGTATTAAATACTTATATTTTTAAGCATATATAAAGTCGCTGTCAATTTCCATTCTGTTGTTGAACACTGTCTATGTTTATGTTTTTAATTTTGATGTTTAGATTTCAATGTTAGGATGTTGTTTTGCTTTAGAACACTGAATTTGATATTTGTTGGCTTGAACAATGTTAGTTTGTAATATTTATATGTAAATGTGAGTTTTGTGTTGTTTGTGAAAGTTTGGTCTTAGTGTCATGTTTAATTATGCTTAGAAATGTTTACTTAAGTTAAATAGAGGTTCAAGTAAAGCAGTATGGAATAGATTTCCACAAAAAACTAAAATCTGGTTAATTTAAGCTCTGGCACTTCATGCGCCAGATTGGCGCATTCTGCACCAATTTACAGAGCCTTGGCACATGATGCGCCAAATTGGTGCATGATGCATCAAAAGTCCGAAAATGCCAGATAGCCTAAAAAATCTTGAAATTACACGGACAAACTCTATTTTCACTGCTTAAGTCATCTCCTACCTAAAGATTTTGGTCTAAGGCATCACATTCTGGGCAAAAGAGAAGAATTTGGAAGCTAAAAACCATAGATTTCATCTTCGCTTGGTAAGAGCTTCGCTTTAACTTTGAAAATTTTTATTTTCACCATAGATTTGGGAGATCCAAAATTTGGGATTTTTGATGAAAAAGTTTTAAGAAAACTCATGACGAAAAGTTTCTTACCAAATATTCTTTCTTAAGGAGTTAGATTTTTTATTTAGCAATTTATTTGAAATTATTTAGATTTTCATAGAATTTTCAAGTGGCTCCCCGAGTTAAGAGAGGAAGGCCGTCCAAAGTTTCTGATGCATGAAAATTTGTTAGTTTGAAAGCCTGACACAATTACAATACTCAAATGCAGACAAGAAGAATGATCGAAGAATGGACGTTTGCTAACTCGAGTGGCGAGATCGAGAGACTGTTTCTCTTCAGAAATTGGGAAAGATTCTATTTGTTAACTACCGTAGCAATTTTCCCGATGGTTCAGGAATAAGAGATAGGCCCTTCACATCTGTTGTAGGGGCATCTACTTCTTGATCTGCATCACTTGAAGATATTATGGACCAACTAATGATTCAACAAATGAACATAATTAATATTCAAACTCAATTTGGAGAGATAGAAGCAAGAAATGCATATAATGATGAATATCAGCAGAGGAGAGTTCAACATGATATTGATTTTGAAAATGCTATCGTAAGACATCTTAGCGGTGAACCTAATGTGGACTTTCCTGCTTGCCCTAGTTTCACTACTTATGCTCCTGTTAATGATGAAGAAGAAGACAAAGAAGAAGATTCTGATGATGATCATGAGGTAGCAGATGAATTTGATTTTTATGAGTTTAGCTTTTTGAGTTTTGATGTTTGTTTGTTATTTGTGAGTTTATTGTGATGTACCTTTATTTTGAACCTGTTGTAGTACAAACTTTTATGTTGTGTTGGGAACTAAATCTGTAATAGTAACTGTAGACTTTCATTTTTTTATATTTTTAGTATTTTCAATTTAGTTTTACAGTTTTTGTATTCATGTTTTTAACTCCAAGGAAGTTCTTTAGAATATATTATGTTTTATTTAATGTTTTAAAGCCTGTATGTAGTTGTACAGTTAGTACTTGCAGTATACCAGAGCTCAGTTTGATAGTCAGAAGTCCTCTACAGGCCAGTTTTTATTTTCATGCATTTATTATTTTCTTTTACCTACTAAATTTTATTCTAAAAATATTTTTAAAATCCCTTAAAAACTAAGGTTTGGCGGAAAGAAAAATTTATTTTGAAAAGAAGTAAACTAAATTTTATTTATCCTCAATTAACTATAATTTTTAAAAATTAATTTAACATGGCATGGGATATTAAGATTTAACTTTAAATGACTATACTTCTATTTATAAATATTATGGTAAATTTAGGTAAAAAGTTTTTAATAAAGAGTGTCAATTCTAAAGTTAAAGATATTTGGTATGATATAATAAGACCATGTTTTTCTATTTAAAGTAAGGAAAATTATATTTTTGAAATGTTAATAATTTTAGAGTTTCATGTAAGAATAAAAGAATAAGGCTTTATGAAAAATCATAAACTAATATAAATTTATAAAGTGAAGAAAGGTATAAAGTTTTAACTTTAAGAAGAGAATAGTGAAGTTCAAAAATTATTAAAGGTTATCCAGATATAGTAATCCTTACGAGGAAAAGAAAAAAAAAGTATTGAAAAGATCCTAAAAGATAAGAAAAAAAGAGAGAGAAAAAAAGAAAAAGAAAAAAGAAAAGAAAAATAAGTGAGGAGAAGCTTGAGGAGATGCCTAATAAAAAATTGGTTTCTCTTGAATCAACTTAAGGAAGAGGCTTCATTATAATTTCTAAACTTATATTGGAGTATTGGTAACATTCCTAGAAAAGTTTTTATGAAGTTATTTTTCATATGAATGTTCTAAATGTCCTTAATATAACAAATTTCAATTCTTCTTGAAATGAATATAGATTCAAAAATCTTAAATTTGATTACTAAGTATTCCTAAACTTAGAGTTTGAATCTAAATTATTAAATGTTTTTCTTAAATTTTGTTATTCTAATTATTAAACTAAAGTATAGAAGTTATAAGTTAATCTCTATCCTAAGTCATATGCTTTTATGTAGTAAAAATTTCACTTGAGGACAAGTAACATTTAAGTTTGAGGGATTTTGATACACCAAGAATAATATACTATTTTAGGTACATATTTTATGCTTATTTTTGGTGATATTGCACTTTAAAAAGTGTATTTTCATGTATTTATTGCAGGTATATCATCTTTAGCCATTTGGAGCAAAAATAGCAAAAAGGATTAAATATGGAGTCAAAACAATGAACTTTGGGATTCTAGCGCATGATGCGCCGTTTGACAGAGAACTAGCACATGATGTGCCAAAATTAGCACATGATGCGCTAAGGATGACATTTTGCAAATTAAGGCGGTTTGAGACAAATTTTTGCACGAATTTTCAAAGGGACATGTTGACCTCACTTTTGGTTGAGGTTTAGTTTTCCCTCTTCAGTAGCCTAGGGCCTAGCCATAGGACATCCCTATTAACTATTCCTAGAAAACTAGAAAACCATTAGAAACTCTAAACTTCTTTTTGCTTAAGTTGAAGCTCTACATATTGATCATAACCTCTAGCACTTAGTAGGTGGAGTCACTATGAGGGAGCTCAAGGAGAGTCCCCATAGAACTGTTGGACTTTACGGTTGTCCCTTAGTGTTGGTCTAGAGCTAGTTCACTCACCTGCACTCCTTATCACTTGCATCTACTCACAACTTTGAAACCCAAAATTGTTGACTTTGATCCGTTGATCTTTTGGGAGACTCATGTAGATGGTCCCCTAAACCCATATGCTAGGGTTTAGCTAACAACACTACATAGAGGACTCAAATGAGAATTTCATTGGTCCATAGCTCATATATGATGGTTGGTACCCCAATTCTATCAAAATGTCCAACTTGGCATTTTGCCCCTAAATCCACCCAAATTACCTAAATGCCATTGAAACCCTAAATTTGGCCAAAATCCTCAAATTCACTCAAAATACCCAAATTTGTTCAAAAATCATTTCAAACCATTTCAAAATACCGAAATTGCCCAAAATCACCCAAAAATTCCAAATTTACCAAAATACCCCCAAAATTGTCAAAATTACAAAAATACCCTTGGCAACCCAAAATTTCCCAAAACATCTAAAATCACCCCAAATGTCTTAAAAACTAATTTGGACCCCATATTTAAACAAAATTTGGCCAATTTGATCATTTTGACTAAAAACACCCAAATTTCCTCTAAAGGCCCAATTTCCCCAAATTCACTTCAAATGTCCATCAATTTGAGCCCAATTCTAAACCCAAATTCATCTTTCACATGACCAATCTAAACCAAATATATGCATAATTGGCACATTTTTTAGCTCAATTTTGATCTCAGTCAAACCCCAATTTTGGACTTATGACCTAATCTCACTTAACTGAACCTCATAGCCTACTAAATTTGCCCCAATTTGAATCTTAAACTCTTCATAAAAATCATAAACATAAAACTTTGACCTTTAATTGGCCTTGGTGAAGCCTCGATTGCACTTAATTTTAACCAAAGTCCAAAATCTCCAAATTTGCCCCAAATTGGCTATGTCCCCAAATTCTACCAAATTGAATGCCCTAACCCCAATATTGACACCCAATTTATGTTGAAAACTCTTCATGACATTTCTATAGACCATTTTCAACCATCAATTTGGACTCAGCCCAACCTAGACCCAAGTCTAGCACAACCTGCCCAAATTGACCAAAATCCCAAAACCCTTCAAATTGAGCTTCCCATTGAACTCAAAACTACTTCAATCCTTCACCAAAAATTTTCATGACAATAATTTACATAATTTTGATCAATTAATTGGGCTCAAAGTCATGGCTAGCCTAACCCAAACCCAACTTTTAGCCATTTGGACCCAAATTGGACCCATGCACAAAAATTGACTTAACCACCTTAAAGTCACCAAATTAAGGTTTCCACAGCCACTAAGCACACCTTATTGACCAGGCTAAACCATACTAAATCCACCCAAGTAAGATATGGACCAATGAGTCCCTAAATTAAGGGATTTCATCCCATTTTTTGTTCTTAACCAAAAAATCTCTTTCATCATGAAAAATCCTTGGAGGTAAATTATAATTAGGCCTCTTATTGATTCACCTGACCTTCTGGCCACCTTCCCTGGCCCTGCCAGCAGGCCTAGTGGCTAGAAAACACCAAAACCAAGAGACCTAAGCTCAAATCCAAACCTAAAACATATCCATCTTAGCTTCCCAACTCTGATTGGCCCTTGGCACTTTGAAGCCTTCCACCTCAGCTCCACAGTGCACCCAATTGGAGGCCATGACAGCCACCCTAGGTTGTTTTACTTATACTCCTCCTCCATGGCTAAAAACAGGTCAATCAAAAATTTTCTCTTAGGCAAAGGTATTCCTCATTAACCCTAATTTTTGACTCGATTTGGTCTTTTGTGATGAAAACTTGCAATTCATAGCAATGTAATCGTATAGATGTACTCAACTTAAGTAGATAAAGGTGTAGGAACAAACCCAAAGTGATTTGGTTGAGTCTAGGCTAAGATCTTAGGGTTTACATTTTGACGGTTCATGGGTTCTTGATATCGGGGACGATGACGGAGAGTCGTCTGATCGAGCATGTATCGAATGATGGACGAGATCGAGTTGAACAGAGCCTTCGTGCGTGAACAGGCATGCAAGCCAAATCAGACGGTGGCGCCGAACAAAGAAGCAACGCTTAGCGTTTCGTGGAGGACAAGGATGACACGGCGCGTGACTGGGATGAATAAAAAATTAGGATTTTTCTTAATTAAATAAATAATAGATCTTTAAAAATTCACAACTTTTCATAGAAAAATCCTAAAAATCAAAGAAAAATACCCACTTGCTCAGTGCACAAAGGAGAATAATATGGACCAAAAATAAAATTTATTTTTCAAATATATTATTTTTAATTAATTAAATACCCTCTGTAGCATTTTAATTCTCTATGGCTTAAAATGTTTTACCATGGCTTGAAATTATTAGGGTTTATTCCGCATCATAGAGGAGATATTCTTTGATATTTTTTAAGTCAAAGGATATCTCTATGTCTCTAAACATAATTTTCAATCTAGGGTGCCTATTTTGGCTTTTTTTAATTCTTTAAATCAAAATATTACTTGGAAAATTATGAGAATAATTTTAGTAATTTATTATGGTCAAAGAAGTCTACGAAAAATATTTTGATATTTTGAAATATTTTGTATATTTTTATACCTGATAGAATGCATACAAATTATATTAATTTATGTAAATTATATATTTATCAAAAATTGGCAAAATCACTTCAACAATGGCCATAAAAATCATATCTACTCATTGTAAAATTATCAACATTATTTGGCTTAATTTAAGCACCAAAATGGATTTTTTAAGTAAACCGTGTATTTTTGTACAAAAATGATTATATTAAATTAAATAAACTTAGAAAAATTATGAAACTTAGTTTTCTGAGTTCCTTGTGATCAGGGGCATTTAATAAAAATAAAATAATTTTTTGTGAAAATATTTCATTTTTAAATGGTATTTTGAATTAAAAATAATTAAAATAATCAAGA
>JXCR01135393.1:0-27659 GCA_002079205.1 Phalaenopsis hybrid cultivar
CCCCAAAAAAAAGGAAAAAGTTAGTCCACTTGCTAATTCTTCCATAGAGTTTTTCCCACCACCTCATTAAATTGGATTTGTTTTTTTTGCTTTTATTTAGTAAATTAACCCCTAAATATTGGAGAGGTAAATCAGCCATGGAGAAACTAGTATAATGGTCCACACATCTTCTTACTCTTTCATATTTTTACTAAAGAAAAGTTGACATTTGTTAACATTGAAAGACATACCGAAAGTTTATTAAAATTCTAAAAGAAGTTTGTGTAACATACCAAAAGTTTATTAAAATTCTAAAAGAAGTTTGTGTAACTTTTTCATTGCATTACTTGCATACATTAGTAAATAATATTGTATCATCGGTGTATGCAAGGTGGCTAATCATCATAGGAGATCTATGATGATACTGATTTTGATGACATTTTATTTACAAATCATTAACCTTTCTTGAAAAATAGTAATAAAAAATATATAACACTCATTGGAGAGAATGGATCACCTTGTTTTATTGCTCTGTTTGAAGAGAAGAAACCATTCGAGTTCTCATTTACAAGCACAGAGTAGTGGTAACCCGAACCACGCTTGGATGTACCTACTTCGTGTATATCTTCATTAATTCCAGCCATTAGCAAAAACACCAAAAAAATATAATTTTATGATTTATAGTGGACACTCCTAGTGACGTAGATATTAAATTTTTTAATTATCAATTTCAGAGTTTCACTAGGATTGAAACATAAGCGCATTTATCATTCAAGTAATATTGGATTTTATTTTAATGCCAAGTATAAATCCAAATGGAAAGGTGAAAAGTATTTTTATTTACATAGTAAAACATTACTTAAACTTTAGATAATTATCTTGGAATTAAGATCGTAAGTTTATGTGTAAAAAAAAGTATATAATTCCTTTTAATTCGGTTTCAAAACATAAAGAAAATGCTAAGTGTTTCTAAGCTAACTTTATGAAGAAAAGTTCAAATTATATGAAAGTCTTTCCCCTTGCAATGAGATCATAATCAGTGTTGGAATCAAATTTTAAAAGGATTAAATATAATTTTGTGACAAATGGGAGTATACTTATTCCTTACCCTTTTTCGAGTGCATAAAGAATATTGGCTAACCTAAAATTTGGTTCCTAAATCCTTGGTTATGTTGGACATGTTCTAGCCTGTCACTATAAATTACCCATTATGCCCACCATTTTTGGACTAACCTAGCTTTTAAGTTCCAAACTCTAGATTAAATTGGTTAACATTCTAGCCTATCACCCTAGAATCACCAATTTACACCCATAAGAACTTATCTCCCTATCTAATTACACTAACCTATGGACTACCTTTTCGCCCATTAGATTATTGTGATTCTTACTAGTTGATGAATACATAAACCTCCCGGGTCATTATGGATTCAAACCAAGTTTTAACATAGAAATTGGCCATATTGTATATGTAAATTTAGTACGAAGTAATAAATCATCACAGGTGTGGAATATGAGAAATTTTAAACAATTCTAATTCTACACATGATTATTTCTTATTGTAAAGAGAATGATAAAGAAAACTACCCAGCCTTCATGGGGATAACACAACAAAACATAATTTATATTAAAATTCAAGTTTATACGGTAAAATAAAACTCAAACAAAAATATAAAGTACTTATCTTTAGATTCTCCCCAAAGAAATCCTCTGAAGTTCTTTTGATGACTTCTGAATTCTTCTTTCTCTAATTGACACATTAAGATACATAACAAAAGACTCTCACTATAACACACCACTCCTCCACAACACGAAGACACACACACCTGCCACATTTTCGACACCAACACCACACGACACTTTTTTTTTCTCTTCTGACTCATTTTATGATAACTCATAAAATCTCCAAGAGTCACTTCAAATGCCTCTTTAAAATTTGTTCAAATTCAATGCAAAATAATCAAAACTAATTCTGGCACGTAGACGCCTAACTATGGTGAGTAACACCAAACTGTGGCGCCTAGGCGCCAACCGTCTAAAAGTTTAGTATAACTGCCAGACTCCTAAGTCCCTGATCCTGGTTCCATGTTGCCAAGCTCTCTATTTTCTTATACGAGGTATGTCGCCTATGCACTAGAAGCTGGTGCTTAAACACAAGTTCACTTTGTGCTCCCTTGCTCAATTTGCCCCCATTTTTCTCCATTCTCGCTCCTTTTTCACCAAAACTCCATCTTTTGTGCCTTCAACAAAAAACATACTAAATACCTTCCATTAAACTGTAATATCATTAAAAATAAGTATAAAATGTATATAAAAAATAACACAATTTTAACCTTGTCGATTCCCCCAAACTTCATTGTTACTTGTCCTCAAGTAAAATTCCTATTTTTAAAATATATGCCTTAACTTATGGTAGTTGATTTCATTAAATATTCCTATAGTTTTGCCCCATAAATGAAATAATGTAACTTTTAAAAAAAATTCAATAATTTAGGTTAGAACTAGTTTATAAGAATATCTATTAATCAAGTTAGGAATTGTGATTTTTCTATTCATTTCAAATATAATTGTAATTTCTCACACTTATGAATCCTAGATAAATTAAAAGATAGAATTGTATTAGAACTTCATTTGTAAGGATTTTACTAATACCTTTAGATTTCATAATAAGCTCAAAACTGTAATTTACTTTCTTCCTTAAGATGATTCAAGTGAAACCAATTTTTTATTCGGCATCTCCTCAAGTTTCTCGCCACTTATTTTATTTTTTTTCTTTTATTTTTTTTTCTTTGTAGATTTTTTAAATCCTTACTCTTTTATGTGAGGATTATGATATTTGGATACCCTTAATGATTTTCAACTTCACTATTCTCCTCTGAAAGTTAAAAACTTATCAGAATTTTTTTCTTACTAATGTTTATTAGTTTAAAAATTATTTCCATAGAGTCTCAATTCTTTTAAAAAGTAAATCTCGGATTCCTAGTGTTTAAAAATTTCAAATTTTCCTACTATAAATTGTAAAAACATATCCCTATTATTCTATACCAAATACCTTAACTATAAAACTACTCCTTAGTACAAAAATTTTTAACATAAGTCTAATATAACATTCATAGAATAAAAAATATAATTCTCTAAAGATAAAACGACATAACATATGTTATTTCAAAATAATTCTTTATATTTGTAGTTTATTGAAGACAAATAATGCTTAGTTTTCAAAATTTTTTCTCCCTCCTCCAAACTTAAGTTTTAATAAGTTTTAAACATTGTAGTACAAAAAAAATATGAATAGGAAAAAATTCACATAATTCACAGAGATTTAAACATGACAATCATATAGGTACAAGAAGTAAAAATAGGTCCCTAGCAGTAGTAAATCTCAAATCAACATGGATAACATTGAAATTTCAAAGTAAAAGAACTACTATAAGACACAGACAATATTATATTTAATATGGGGAAAAAAGTAAATATTAGTGCAGTAACAACAAAAAGTCTAGAATCCACTTCAATAGTAGTATAAATAACCCAATGTTCAACATAAAAAAATAATTAAGAGTCAGCAACAACTAGAGAAAGCAAACACAACCAGACTCATAATAACTAGTCCTCGTCATCATCACAATCATCCTCATCATCATCTTCTTCATCCATAATATTTCGGCGTCCAAACATATAATAAGAAGGATATGAAGGAAAATCTACACTCTTATCTCCTCTCAGAAAACTCACCAGGGAAGTATTGAAACTAATCTCATAATCACTTTTTTGCTCCAAATGTTCAAAATGATCTTCATTCTCTTGTAGTTGAATCTGCTTAAAAGAAAATTCATCTTGATGCTCCGAATAGTGATCATGAAGTTCCTCCTGAATAGCAGGAGTTGGAATAACAACACTAGAGGTAGAAGGTCTAGAAGTAGAAGTAGAAGGAATACATGAAGATCAGATTCTAAAACCAAGCATAGCATGCTTTTCATTTAAATTTGAATTAACCTTATTTATAGGCTTCAGAGGTTATACTAACTCCTCCCAAGCTTCAAAAATAACTCCAGATTGTTTGCATAATGTAAAGATGAGAAAAGGGTAACCTAAACCTGCAATAGACCCTCCCATAGAAGAACTGATGGTGGAATTATAGATGCCTGAGCCAATATCAATAGGTTTTATCTTCTGAATGCAATAGATCAAAGTGGATCTCTTCTAGGTCACTTCACTCAAATGATTCTTAGATAGAAGGCGAGCAGAGGTAAAATAGTGTCATGCCTTAGATGGGGCACTGAGTTTAGAAGAAGAAAAATTTACCTTGTGGTCGTTTTTTACTTTACAATCTCAAAGCCCTTCATTCATAAATGCAATAATGTCATCCAGCTTCTCCTCAGTACGCTAGAATGATGAGTAGTAGTGATCAACCATATCCGACAACTGGTATAAGACATTGATCCACTTAGGTGTAAACTCTTCTCTCCTCTCCCTAACAAATACTTCATCATGCATCTAAGAGATTCACATTAAACACTCGAACAACATAAATAACTGATATGATAGTAAGTAGTATAAACTCTCCTAGTGAAGTGTTACAATCAGATTTTCCAAAGAATCACCAAGTATAGAAAAGCTTCTTTCTACTATAAACTTCTTCAATAAAAGTAAATCATTGTTCCGATCTTGAGTTTTTAGATTAGGAAATTTTATTTGATAAAAAAACATCCTTCCC
Organism: Phalaenopsis hybrid cultivar; assembly: GCA_002079205.1. Lineage (NCBI taxonomy): Eukaryota > Viridiplantae > Streptophyta > Magnoliopsida > Asparagales > Orchidaceae > Phalaenopsis > Phalaenopsis hybrid cultivar. The sequence goes on from JXCR01135393.1 coordinate 4,694, forward strand.
CTTTTCTCTCTTTGTCTTAGGAGCCATATCAAATCTAAAAAAAATCCAAATAAAATCCAAATATTAGTTTTAAAAGGCTTCTACAATCATTTTCCAAGCAAACAAGCTTCCTACCATGTATTTTTACAAAGATCTCAATGTTTTCAAACTTTTTAGTATTTTTACATTGTATAAAAAATCTATGGTGAAAGAAGAAAATTTCTTAGGCAAAGTATAGATATTAGCCCAAGTAGACGAAATCTAAAGTTTTTAGGTCTTAAATCACCAAGAATCGCAGGTAGGAGAAGCCCTACGAAGTGCTCATGTTCAAATGAGGAAGAAGAAACAATCAAGCAAAAAAAAATGGCATTGAACCAGTTAGTTTCACGATTTTAATGATTGAAATTGTGGTTTTGCTGGTTCAGTGCCAAGGCATTGGATTTGGCGCTTAGGCACCATGCTCTCAGGATAAGTGGCACGTAGGCACCAGGTTTCAGAACCTAGGTGTCAATGCCCAATTTTGCAAATTTGGATTTTATTTTAATTAAATATAAACACGTAAAACATAAGGCCTTCTGACCCTAATTTACTCAATTCAACATCATTTTAATAATTATTCATCTTCCAATTTTATCCCAACTTTCATTTGCACAAGAAACAGATTTCGGTGCTTAGTTACCAAACTTTCTGTAAACAAGTGCTTAGGTTCCAGGTTATGGCACTTAGACGCCAATGAACAAATAAGCACCGCTTTGCCAAAGGTCTGATTAACTCATGTCAACCTCAACTTGATCATTAAATTAGTGTTTAGTTCCTCCTCACATCATCTAGATCTCATTACTACATAATACGATCAACGTAAGAAAGGTAAATAACAAAAATCACTCCACTCAGATAACCTTGGGTAGCCTCCCACAAAGCGCTTGGTTTAACGTCGTGAACCCGTCGTATCAAATGTTTACTTTAGTTAACCCAACATCAGTACTTCATCAAATATATGCTTGTGTCCACTTATGCAATGTTTCAATCTGTATATATTTACTTTAAATATTCATTTATTTTTTGAATCTTTAATATCGATAGCATCAAATAGACAAGCTTTTATTATAATAAATGGCCCACACCACCTGAACTTAGGTTTTCCAGGAAATAATTTCGATATTGTATTATATAATAAAACTTTTTGTCTAGGCTCAAAACTAATTCTTAAAATCTTCTGATCATGTCAATTATTTATATTTTCCTTATAAATTTTTGCACTCTCATAAGATTTAATTCTAATTTTCTCAAGCTCATTTAATTGAAATAATCATTTCTCACCAGCATCTTTCAAAGTATAATTAAATTCATTTACAACCCAATAAGCTTTATGCTTCATTTCAACTGTCAAGTGACAAGCCTATCAAAATATGAGACTATATGGTGACATTACAATAAGAGTTTTATAAGCAGTGTTATAGGCCCATAATGCATTATCAAGTCTAGCAGAGCAATCTTTTCTATTAAGATTTACAGTCTTTTCTAATATTCTTTTAATTTCATGATTAAACACTTCAGCTATACCATTGGTTTGAGGATGATATAATGTGGCAATTATATGTTTAATTCTATATTTCATAATTAATGTTTCAATTCTTATATTTTTAAAATGACTTTTCCTACCTAAAATTATTACTCTTGGCATTCCAAATCTAGTAGAATTAATTTTTTTAAAAACATTTTACAACATTTTGAGCGTCACAGCGGATAAAAAAACTACTTCAATCCATTTAGATTATAATCCACAACAATTAAAATATACAAATTTCTAAAAGATGCTATAAATAATCCCATAAAATACAAACCTCATTCATAAAAAATTTCAACTTCAAAATAAAATTTAGTAGCATTTCATTCCTTTTATAAATATTTCCTATTCTCTGACATTTATCATATGTTTTTACATAAATATTAGCATCCTTAAAGAAAGTAGACAATAGAATCAAGCTTATAGAATTTTAATTGCAGTTTTATCAACTCGAAAATGTCCCCCAAAATTAGATTCATAACATTTTTGAATAATTTCTAGTCTTTCTTAAAATAGTTCACATCTTCGAATCACTGGATCCTAACATTTCTTATAGAAATAAGGGTCATCCCAAAAGTAAAATTTTGAATTGTGAATGAACTTCTTCTTTATGTGGTATGTTAGGTCGTAAGGTAAAATATCACTAACTATATAGTTAACTATATCAACTTACCACAGAACACGACACTTAGAAATAGCGTATAATCGTGCATCAGGAGAATTTTCATTTATCTCATCATCAAAATTACCATTATCTTTTAGTTCAAGCCTTGATAAATGATCAGCAATTTGATTATTAGATCCCCTCATTTACAATACTTCAAAGTCAAATTCTTGCATTAGAAGGTCCTATCTAATTAATCTTAGTTTTACATCCTTCTTTAGCATCAAATATCTTATAACAAAATGATCACTATACACAATACATTTTGTTTCAATTAGATATGATCTAAATTTATCAAATGCATATAATATTCCCAATAATTTATTTTCAATAGTAGTATAGTTAATTTGATCTTCATTAAGAGTTTTATTGGAATGGTATATAAATTTGAAAATCTTATCTTATATTTCATTAAAATAGGCCCAATAGCATGATCACTAGCATTCCACATTAATTCAAATGATTTTTCCCAATCAGGTGAAATAATAATAGGTGCAATGATTAATTTGTTATTTAGGAAATTGAAGGAATTTAGGCAATCCTAGTTAAAATGAAACATCGTGTCTTTCCTATATGATGACACAGAGGCTTGGTATTTTGTATTAGATAGGGGAATTTGTTAGAGTCTACAGCTTACTGGGCAAAAGATGGAGACTACGCTGGAGATGCCACCGCAATTGGAGACCAAGAAGGATGAGATCGTCCGCGAGATGAAGACTGATAGCACGAAGGGTAGGATAGGGGCTGCTCCCATTAGGCTGGCTGTCTCGAATTTGAGGGAGAAATTCCTTGAACTTCTAAATATGTATGATTACCTCTACACCCATCCAGGGTCTTTTTATTATAAGATTTACAATTTCGGCTATGTTTTGGTTGTCTCTACCAATCCAACCTCGATTTTGACTCCCAAAACAATCCATACGTCATACTTAAACCCAATGGATAAGTTAATGAAAATGAATGGGTTGTCAACAAAACTGGTTATGACAGTTCCGGGAGTGAGGAACTAGTCCTTGAGTGCCAAGGAACACTGATTGCCATCAACTTAGACTTATCTAATTCAAAGGCAACACTAAAAGAGTTGGCTATGATGTTAAAAGAAGAAGAGATCATGGAAGTAAACCTGAGGAGCGGGAAAGCGTTACCCCAGAGAACGACTCTATTGGAAAAAGGAAAACAAGTAGTCACTCGAGAAGAGTCACCTCCGCCAATGCAAGAAACACAAGCTCAAGAAGAAATTGGAGGTTCAAATAAAGTGGATTATAATGCACTTGCTCATCTTAGGAAGTTGCTGGCCAAACTAAGCATCTACCACGCTCTGATCATGTCAAAGGAGATGAGGGAATCTCTTATCAAGGCATTACTAGATCCAAAAATTTATTTAGCTCGGTTGGCTAGCACTTCCTCAAAAGAAGTTTGTTTGTTAAAGGAACATCCTGGGGTAACCTTCATCGGTGAAGACTTTCTACTTAGTACTTGCCTACCACAATTGACCGCTCTTCATTTCCGTCAAAATTGATGGATTTGTATTTTCCAGAGTTTTGGTAGATTCAAGAGCATCACTCAACTTATTGAGTCTATGGACTTTAACGTATTTGGATATTGATTCACAAGAGCTTACCGCCAATAAGATGATGGTAAGAGGATTAAATCATACGCAAGAAAGAGCACTTGGGTATATTAAGCTACTCATGAAGTTTGGTGAGCTAGTAACAATTGCTAAGTTCCATTTCATTGACGCAAAAACTTGTTTCAAAGCATTGCTTGGTTGATCATGGATTTATGAGCATAATATGGTCTAGTTACAAAGAAAAATAAGAACACTGGATCAAGGAAGATCTACAAACATTCTTGACTCATGAAGATGCCACCTTTTATGTCCTCCAAAGAAGAGCATCTTTTCCCAAGAAGTTGTGCCAAATAAGATTGATGATTCGAAAGGATCGTGGGAAAGGGACCATTCAACTTCACTTAAAGATTCTTCCACCACTCCTTTACGATGAGTTGATGGAGTTCCTTTTTTTCCATGCTTCCAAGATAAGGTCGGTGACGTGGGAAAGAAAGATTCAACACGATTGTTGAATGGACAAAATTGACCATCAACATTGACATGAAAGGAAGCTCTGAGGAAGATAAGTCCAATGAAGAAAGAATGATGAAAAATTAGAAGAATCTGCAGTTTGAGATCTATTAGGAGGATACAAAGAAGAGTGAATAAGAGCAGATGTATGATCGGATCAACCACTATGTGCAAGCCATGAACTTAACCCTGATTAACTCCCATAAGGTTGAGAGCCTAGAGGTCAAGGAAGTCTAGGGTGTTGGTTTGAAATCGATCAAATTTTACCATGATTATCCTCCTAGTTCTGAAACTCATATAAATTTAGAAGAACATGATGCTAATGATTTAATGGAATTACCTTTTGGATACTTTTCTCCTTGTGCACAAAAATTAATTCAATAAGGATATGTACTAAAATAAATGTCGAAGGATAAAAAACAACTCATCGAGAAGTTATGGAACGTTAAAGGTGAAACTCACAACTCAAGAAAGAGTCTCAAATTTTCTGAGATAGGACCAGTTGATGATTCAGATTTTTGCATGCTTGTTACTAACGGATTCAAAGATGATTGCTTTGTGTGGAAGATGATTTTAAAGATTCTTTGATAGATAATGCTCCACCTGGGTTTGAGGAGGAAATTAAGTCAGCAGTTGACTAATTAAGAGAAGTTAATCTCAGGACTGAGGAGCAGCCCTGACCTGCATTCAGAAGTTCTTTACTCAGCAAGGAAAATTCTACATATTTGACCAAGTTACAGTCTGATATGAAGGATTGCTTCGCTTGGAGTAATGATAAAATGCCAGGATTGTCTCCGAAAGTTGCAGTTCATAGGCTTTGAGTGGACAAGAGTATGACCCTTGTGAAACATGCTCCCCAAAGAATGCCCTTCAAAATAAAGCAGTAAGTCATTACCGAGGTAAAGAAATTAATTGATGCTAACTTTATGCGAGATGAACAAAACCTAAAATGTTTGGCCAACATTGTGCCGGTTAGTAAGAAGAACGGAAAATTTTGGATATACTTTGACTTCAGGAAATTAAACAAAGCAAGTTCAAAGGATGTGTTTCCACTATAGATACTAGAGTTAATGGTGGACATCAAGTCGGCACACTAGATTTTCTACTTTATGGATGGATAATTCATATATAATTAGACTAAGATGTCTCCAGATAACATAACACTAACGGCCTTCAAAATGCTGAGTAGAATCTTCTGCTACACAGTAATGTCGTTTGGGTTGCTGAATGTCGTAGCAACATACCAGCGAGCTATGACAAAGATTTTTGATTCCCTCATCCATAACCAGGTGAAGTGCTACATGGACGACCTGGTCATCAAAACCAAGCAACAAATAAACTACCTGTCTAATTTGAGGATTGTACTCAAGCAATTACGACAATATAATCTTAAGATAAATCCCATAAAGTGAGTATTTGAGGTTACCTCCAGGAAAATTCTAGGATTTCTTATCTGTCATTAGAGAATTGAGATCAACCTAGAGAAGATTAAACTATCTTAGAAATTCCACCTCCCATAGCCTTGAAGCAACTACAATCATTTCAAGATAAATTGACATACCTCATATGCTTTATATTTAATCTTTCAGGAATGTGTCAGCCCTTTTCGACTTTACTCTAAAAGAATTCCCAATTCTTTTGGCGAGAGTCGCGTGAGTTGGCTTTTAAAGAGAATAAGATATAATTAAAGACATCTCCTTTATTAGAAGCTCATATCCTGAAAAAACCTTTTATACTTTATACTGTGGCTTTAGACGACTCTCTCGGAGCCCTATTAGCTCAAGTCATTGACGTGGGTGTTAACCTCACTTTTGGTTGAGGTTTAGCTCTTTCTCTTTAGTAGGCTAGGTTCTAGCCATAGGAATTTCCGGTTGACTATTTCTAGAGGACTAGAAAAGGAATCCTCACCATTAGAAATTCTAAACTCTTCTCTGCTCAACTTGAAGTTCCACATATGGGGGAGCTCAAGGGCAGTCCCCATAGGATTGCATGGCCTCAGGGAAGACCATGTGTGTTGTTCTGGACCTAGCTCACACACTTACACATAGTTTCACTCACATTCACTCACAACTCTAAACCCAAGCTTATTGACTTTGATCCCTTGATCTTTTGGGAGACTTATGTAGATGGTCCCCTAGACCCACTAGCCCTAGGCTAGGGTCTAGCCAAGACCAATACATTGAGGACCCAAATGGAGATTTCATTGGTTCATGGCTTAAATAGGGTGGTTGGCACCCCACTTTCACCAAAATACCAAACTTAGCCTTTTGCCCCTAAATCTACCAAACTTACCAAAATACGCCCAAACCCAAAATTTGACCAAAATTCTCAAATTACCCAAACTACCCAAAATTGTACAACAATCATCTCAAACCATTTGAAACTACTCAAATTTCCCAAAACATCCCAAAATTGCCAAATTACCAAAATTCCCTAATTTTGCCAAAATTACCAAAATACCCTTGGTGGCCGAAACTTTCCCAAAACCCTCAAAATCATCTCAAATGTCTCTAAAACCAATTTGGACCCTTCAATTAAACTCAATTTGATCAACTTTGACCAAAAGCACAAAATTGCCCTTAAAGGCCCAATTTCCCTAAATTCACCCTAAATTTCCATCAATTTGATGCCAATTTCAATTCTAAAATCAAATTCATCATGATCAAACTCAATTCAAACCAAATCTAAGTCTAATTAACTCACATTAGAGTCCAATTTTAACCCAAATCAAAAAGTCCCAATTTGGCCTAAAATCATAATCCCACTCAATTGAATTGCCCAAATCTTTCCAATTGCCCCAATTATGCTTCATAAACTCTTTAAAAAATCTCCGCACACCAAATTGAACCCTCAATTGAACTTGTTCAAGCTTCAATTTCATTCAATTTCAACCCAAATCAAAAATAAGAAATTTGCTCTAATTTAGCCATGTGCCCAAATTCCACCAATTTGAATGCCCTAAACCAATTAATGTTGAGAACTCTTCATGAAATTCCCCTAGATGATTTTTAACTCTCAATTTGGATTTAACTTAACTATAGCCCAACCTAAATCCAAGTCTAACCCAACATCCCCAAATTGATCAAGTCCCTAAAATCCCTCAAATTGAACCTCCTAATCAGTTCAAAAGCACTCCAAATCAATTATAAACCCCTCACAAAAATCTTCCACACAAAATTGATCAATCAATTGGTCTCATTTTGATGGCTAGCCTAAACCGAACCCAGCCTCAAGACAGTTTAACCCAAACTGAACCCATGCACCAAAATTGACTAAACCATGCCAGAGTGACCAAAGTAATGACACCACAACCACCAAATGGATCTTATTTGAACCCCTCTCGCATGGCTGATACACCAAAATAATATATATTTTTAGACCCATATCTTATACTTGTTTTTTGTGTTATTGCACTTTAATGGAAGGTATTGTTTGCGTTTAATTGTAGATTATTGATGTTTAGGAATTGAAGCAAAAAGGAAGCAAAAAGGATGAAATTTGGAGTCAATATGAGGAATTTAAAAAAAATTTCGACAGAGAAGACGGATTAATTAAATGGCCTCTGGTGTGTCGACGACACTAGTGTCATTGCAGACCCTGTTTCTAAAAGATTCAATGAATTTAGATGCTTTTTTAAGAGTTTTTAGATGCACCTATTGGAGAACCGTCTTTTTAGGGCCGAAATTTGATCAGAAACCTATCCCCCCTTTGCACCATTTCACTTTCCTCCACTCACTCAGTTTTCCTCTTCGCACGCCTACAATCCATTCTATTCTACGCCATTAGTTAGTTATTATATTTATAGTTTTGAGTTTTTGATGTGAGTTTAAGTGTGAATTTTTCTCTAAGAAGTGTTGAAGAGGAAGAGAAGTGAGAGATTTCTTCTTCCAACATTTCCTAAGAGAGGCTACAAGAGATTTGCTTTGAGAAAGTATTTCAGATAAGTGTTATTTGTTTATTGTTGTTGTATGAACTTTCTTTTCTATATGAAATTTGTGTTTTGTTCTATCTTTCTCATGAAGTCTAAGTAGTTTGATTTATCTCTCTCCCTACTCTGAGATATGATTAAATGAAGAGATAATTTGGATGCCCCAATGTTAAAATTTAAAATAAATTATGATGGTTTTTCAACTCCACTCCTAAATTAATTTTTGATCTGGCCAATTGAATTGTAAAAATATGTTGTGAAACATATGATCCAGGAATTGGAGTATGAGTTCTACAGCAGAGTGAGAATCATATTTAAGTCCATGATGAAGTATTTCATTCATGAAAATAAATGCAAATAAATAGGGAAATATACTTTGTTAGGTGTAGAATTGGAGATTTCTTGTGTGACAGACTAAAATTCCCCAATTCAATCTTAGTGTTTAAAAACTAAACCGAGAGTTAGCCTTCAGGGGAAGGGAAGTGGGAGCTCTAGAGTGGGAGCCAATATCCTCCTAACCTAGCCATGAATTTAGGGACTAATCCTAAGATTAGCCAATGATTTTCTATAACACTGAATATGGGTAGAGAATTGAAATTGCTTCTATTTGGCACAATACAAATTTAAACTATTTATCTCATCTCATTTCAACGAAAAGTTCATAGAGTGGTAAAGATGCTTTTTCATATGAGAAAACTTCCTCACATAAACATAGTTTAGTAGTTACTATTTTTAAACTCTCTATTTAAGTTTTGCTAGTAGTTAATAATTTAGTTTTGTTAGTATTTTACACATTCAAAATTAGTGATAATAATTTCATTTAAATTCTATGAATTTCCTAGTTAATTTATCATTTCAAGTTTAAACCTTCCTCGTGGATCGATATTTGGGACTTAAACCGAAATTCTTATATTACATGATAACAATACGTATACTTGCGTAGAATCCTAATCTCAAATGCTTAACGTTATTATTAATAAAGTACAACATCAATTTTTTTTGGCACCATTGTAAAACAGAGTTAACTTTATAAGTTTTACACAATTGTATTTCACTGAGATCAGGTTTTTGGCGCCGTTGCCGGGGAAGGTAACAGTAAATTAGACAGATTGGCAAATTAGGAAATTTAGTGATAAAAATATAAAAAATACAAAAAAAAACAAAAAGATATATAAAATTAAAAATCCAAATATATATATATATATATATATATAAGTATATATTTAAGAAATTTTTCTTTGCTTATTATATTCGTTTATGTAAAATTTCGGATCTGAAGGTTTAGTTCCTTACGATTCAGAATTAGAATATACTATTATAAAAATTAAAAAAACAACAAATTAGAATTAAAATTTTTAACAATATGGCAAAAACTTAGATAATCAAAGAAATGAAAATTGACAAAGTCCTTTAAAAGATTATACTAATCTAATAGTAGATGAACTTCACTTAACTATTCAAAATCTTGATGTTGCTCCTAATTCATTTGAGCTTAAACCTGCTATTATCCAAATGGTACAAAATAATCTGTTTTGGAGGAACACCTAGTTTTCTTGAAATTTGTGTACTTTTAAATATGATGGAGTGTCTAACGATATTGTTGGGCTTAGACTTTTTCTTTTTTCATTAAGGGATAAAGCCAAAGCTTGGTTAAATTCATTAGCACCTGGATCTATCAGAACTTAGGGAGAACTATCACAAAAATTCTTAGCTAAATATTTTCCACCCTTGAAAACTGCTAAGCTTAGAACGATATTACATCTTTTTTTCAGTTTGAAGGGGAATCAATATATGAAGCATGGGAATGATTTAAGGATCTCCTTAGAAAATATCCACACTATGCTTTAACAGATTGGTTAATAATTCAAACTTCTTACAATGGATTAGTAGGATCGCTTAGATCTATTATAGATGCTGCTGCAGGTGGATCTTTAATGTCAAAACCTTTTGATAAAGCATACTCTTTAATAGAAGAAATGACTACTAACAATTTTCAATGGCCATCTGAAAGGGTAAATCCTAAGAGAGTAGCTAGTATTCATAACTTTGATGCAATGTCTATTTTAGCATCTCAAATTGTTGCTATATCAAAAAAGATTGATCCAATTGGAGTGGACTATTCTCCAATACCACCAGTATTAGAAGAAAATTTGCTAGGACAGATAATTGATACTCAATTATCTTATGAAACTTTAAATGCTATTAATAATCAAAATAACAATCCTTATTCTAATTATTACAACCCTGGATGGAAAAATCACCCTAATTTTAGTTGAAATAATTATAACAATTCAATGAACCCCTCAAGAAATTTAAATAATCAAGGAAATCCTAATTATTGACCTTATTATCCTCATGTATTTAACTCTAACCCTAACCCACAAGTTAATGAAAAGAAGTTGACGATGGAAGAGGTAATGTTGAATATGGGAAATAAAATACAAAATCAAAGGGCTGCTATTAGAAATATTAAAAATCAATTAGAACATATTGCTACTGCACTTAGTAGCAGACCTTCAGGAAATCTTCCGAGTACTGTGGAAGTTAATCCCAAAAATCAAAATAAAGAACAAATTAAAGTAATTCAATTACAAAGTGGAAAAAATTGAAACAAGAATCCAAAGAGAAACTAAAGTTGATGAGAAGAAGGAAGAGATTGAAAGTGATCATAATGAAAATGAAAAAAACACAAGTTCCCAAAAAAAAAACATTACCTCTATTTCCTCAACGACTAAAGCAGAAGAATAAAGACAAAATTTACAAAATTTTTGGAATTCGTTAAAAAATTAACGATCAACACTCATTTCAATGAGGCTTTGGAACAAATGCCAAGTTATGTGAAATTTATGAAAGATATACTAAACAAGAAAAGAAAGTTTGCAGATCATGAGAGCGTTGCACTCAATGAAGAGTGTAGCGCTATTATTCAAAAAAAGCTTCCTAAAAAATTAAAAGATCCTGGTAGTTTTACTATACCTTGTGCAATTGGTGAAAAGTTGTATGGAAAAGCTTTATGTGATTTAGGAGCGAGTATCAATCTTATGCCTCTATTGATTTTCAAATGTTTAGATTTAGGAGAGATTTCCCCTACTAGTGTAACTCTTCAGTTAGTTGATCGATCAATAATCTATCCTAAAGGAGTTATAGAATATGTATTAGTAGTGGATAAATTTATTTTCCCTGTAGACTTTATAGTAATAGATATGGAGGAAGATAAAGAGAATCCTATTATTTTGGGGAGACAATTTCTTGCCACAGGGAGAGTTGTGATAGATGTGCAAAAAGGAGAATTAATAAGGAGAGTTAATGATCAAGAAGTAACATTTAATATTGTAAAAGCTATGAAATAAAAGATAATGAATGTTTTAGGATGGAAGTCTCTGATTATCTAAGTAATGAGAAATTCAAAAAAGCATTTGAAGAAAAATTAAAGCAAAAAGAATTTATTGAGAATGAGGATGAAATAAAAGAAGAAAAAATAGATTATATTCAGGACAAATTTGAAACTTTAGATTTGTTGGAAAATGATAATAAAAAATCTAATTCCTTCTAGTATTAAACCACCTAAACATGAACATAAAGTATTACCTGCTCATTTAAAATATTTGTGTTTAGGAGATTCATCTGCATTGCCTGTTATTGTATCTTCCGAGTTAACTAAAATTCAAGAACAAAAATAAAAAAAACAAAAAAAGGCTTTTGGATGGACTTTACCAAATATTAAAAGAATTAGCCCTTCATTTTGTATGCACATAATTTTATTACATGAACAATACAAATTTAAAGTTGATCCTCAAAGGAGATTAAACTCAATAATGAAAGAAGTTTTTAAAAAAGAAATTTTAAAATTGTTAGATGCTGGAATTATATATCTTATTTTAGACAGTGTTGGGGTAAGTCCAATTCACTGTGTTCTAAAGAAAGGAGGACTTACCGTTGAAGTAAATGAGAAAAATGAATTAAGTCCAGTAAGACAAGTTAGTGGTTGGCAAATTTGTATAGATTATAGAAAATTAAACATGGCCACCAAGAAAGATCAGTTTCCTTTACCCTTGCTAGACTAAATGTTGGATATATTAGTTGGAAACAATTATTACTGCTTTTTAGATGGATATACCGGTTATAATCAAATTCCAATTGTTCCTCAGGATCAAGATAAAATAACATTTATAAGCCCTTGTGGAACATTTGCTTTTTGTAGAATGTCTTTTGGACTATACAATGCACCTGCAACATTTCAAAGATTTATGTTGTCAATATTTAGTAATTTGATTGAGCATGGAATGAAAGTATTTATGGATGATTTCTCTGTGTTCAGGACTTAATTTAAATTATGTTTAAATAATTTAGGAAAAAGGTATGAAATTATGTGAAAAAATTGACCTAATACTAAATTGGGAAAAAATGTCAATTTATGGTTGCAGAAGAAATTGTACTTGGGCATAAAATTTCTAAAAATGGCATGGAAGTAGATCCTGCAAAAATTCAAGTTATTGAAAAATTACCACCACTGACTACGGTTAGAGGGGTAAGAATTTTTCTAGGGCATGCTGGTTTCCACAGGCGTTACATAAAAAATTTTTCAAAAATAACTAGGCCATTATGCTAACTTTTAGAAAGAAAGATAGGAAATTTGATTTTAATGAGGAATGCATGAAAGCATTTGAACTGTTGAAAGAAAAATTGATCACTACACTCATAATAGTCACACGTGATTGGAAGAAACCATTTGAAATAATGTGTGATGCTAGTAATTAAGCTATTGGAGCTGTTTTAGGTCAAATGCATAACAAAGTTTTTAAATTAATATATTATGCTAGTAAAACTCTGAATGATGCTCAAATTAACTACACTACTACTGAAAGAGAGTTATTAGTTATTATTATGCCTTGATAAATTTATACCATATTTAATTGAAATTAAATGTATAGTGCATACAAATCATTCTACTATCAATTACTTGATGCAAAAGAATGACGCTAAACCAAGATTAATTAGATGGATGCTTCTATTACAAGAGTTTGACTTTACTATAGTTGATAGAAAGAGAAATAATAATCAAACCGGTGATCATTTTTCTAGACTAAAAAAAGAAATATTAACTAATTTTGCAAATAAAATTTTAGAAATTTTCCTTGATGAACAAATATATAGTATTAATGAAACGGTTATATCGTGGTATACCGATATAGAAAATTATATTGTAAGTGATATTCTACCACCGGATATTAAGAATCAATAATTAAAGAAATTTATATATAATTCAAATTTCTATTTTTTGGATGACCCATATTTATAAAAACAATGTAACGATCTAATTATTAAGAGGTGTATGTCTTACGAAGAAACTAACAAAATAATTGAAAGATGTCATGATTCTAAATTTGGAGGACATTTTGGAACAAATAAAACTGCTTATAAGATTTCACAAGCTAGATTTCATTGGCCAACTCTTTTTAGAGATGTTAATGAATATATTAAAACTTGCGATAGATGTAGCGAGTAGGAAATATTTCTAGAAGAAATAAAATGTCTCTAAATTACATATTCGAAGTTGAAATTTTTGATGTTTGGAGAGTAGATTTTATGGGACCATTTATGCCTTTATTTGGAAACTTATATATATATATATATATATATTACNTTGGAAACTTATATATATATATATATATATATATATATATATATATATATATGTTACTTGTTGTTGATTATACGTCGAAATTGATTAAAGTTGTTGTTGTACCTAAATGTGATGCTCGGAGTGTTTATAAATTTTTAAAGAAATTTTTTTTACAAGTTATAGAATGTCGAGAGTAATTATTAAAGATGGAGGAACCCATTTTAGAAGTAAGAGAATCAAAATATTAATTAAAAAAATATGATATTATACATAGATTCTCTTCTTCTTATCATCCTTAGACCAGCGGTCTAGCAGAAACCGAAGCTACACTACCGTTGTAGTTGTAGTACCCGTAGTAAGAGTTTTTTGCTAACTTACATGGAATTACCCAAAGAGTCGTCTTCGTTCGAGGTAAGGCTGTACTATTTACTCCGACTCAAATTAATGATTTGTATATGATAGAAAAAGTTCCAATCTATCGATATACAATTTTTATCCCAACAAGATATATGATGAAACAAGTATATAATTTTCTGACAGATGAAAATGATAATTGGGAAATCAGAGATTAGGGATACGTTAGTTTCTCTACTTTGCTGCATAATCCAATTTCAAAATAATTGCATTTCTTCATATCTGCAAAATTACTCCCTACCATGAAGATTAGTAGAGTCACAAAAGAATGTGTCATTTAAAACTATTGCATTCAAATGAGAAAACCCATTGATGTGGGTCAATTATTTTCAAATATGTTATGGGTATTATTATGAATGGGCCATTATATGGACTTGGGCATCCTTCTACAATTTTCCTACTTTGCAGTCAATCTCAAGTTCCATATGAAAGTTGGGAAAATGTTTTATTACCTTGGGAGCCCATGATTCATATAGATGGTAGTTATATAGGGAATGGAAATGAAGCATTAGANATATAGATGGTAGTTATATAGGGAATGGAAATGAAGCATTAGATGTTATTTTGGATCATTCATCACACGCTTCAACACCATTGATGCCACTAACAGTTGGAAGTTCAATGACTTTGGAGAAGAAAATGAAGAAAATAGAAAGAGAACTTCAGAGTATTATGAATGCAATAAGAAAATCTTAACTACCTTTTTGATCACCTAGATTGGAGAATGAAGGAGAACTTTGATCATACTGGAACAACTGAAGCAAGATTGGTGCAGATGTTCAAGAAAAATGGATGGATCGATGAAAATTTGTCTGATCAATTCTTGTGCCAACCCTTCTACAATTTGTATGTCCATTACCAATCTATGGGAGATATTAGATGAGGAGAAAGCACTGAAGATGAGGCAGAATACTTGAAGAAGTTGGACTCTTTACTAGTTTAAAAAATTTATGTTTATAATGTAATTATGTGGATTTTATTTACTTTACTTTGCTTTATAACTCTATTGAGTTTAATTGTGTACAGTTTTGTGTCAGTGTTCGAGTGTTGTGGCTTGATTTCATTGTTGAATTATAATTTAGTTTGCTTTAAGGAAGTGGATGTGAGATTAGAAAATTGTATTTATAAAAGTTTTTTTTCATATATAAAGGTTAGTTTAGTGTTGTTTGTGAAAATGCTTGTTTGTAAATTATTTTAAGATGAAAATTAATGTTCAAAAAGACTAAATAAAATTTGGAGTAAATTGAGAGAAAATTTTCTTAGATTTACCATGGCACCTATAATGAGCAAAGGAAACAGAAAAGTAGATTTTGATGATTAAAGGTTTGTCAACTATAAGGCCAACATTTGCTTCAATAGTCTACTTACAGCTAAAAAAGTGATTATGGATCGAGGATTTAAATATCCAGGCGGAGAAGTTGAAAGATTAATCAATGCTTAGCTGTGAGAGAATTTTTGCTAAATTACTACCGAGGTGATTATTGGTATAGTGATGTAGTTCTATGCCAATCTCAAGGAAACTTTTGAAGACTATGTGTTTGTTCGATGGAAAATGGTGGAGTTTACTCCAAGGAGGATTAATGAATTTTATCAATTAGAAGATGTGTACAATTTCCAATAAAAATTGTTTTCTGCTACGAATGAGGCCTTGGATGAGGTTATTTCTTTTCTTACTAATGGAAGAGGAACTTGGAAAGTGAAGAATGGTGTTAAGGTAAACTTTCTTCTTTCTTTGTTAAATGTAGTATCTAAGGCCTGACATTATTTTATTCTTGGAAGAATGATACCAACAAACCATCATAGTGAGGTAACAAAGGATAGAGCCATCTTGAACTTATGTATCCAGCATGTGATGAGGATAAATGTAGGCTCTATTATCTATAAGAACACTTGATTTATTGCTCTCGGAGATACCACTGGTGCTTTAGCTCACCTTGCACTGATCTTAACACTATGCGAGCAGGCAGGAGTTGATTATAAAGCAGATGAGGAGAGGATTGAACCCTAAAACCTGTTGGGCCTGCCAATATAAAGACTTATGAATCTCATGCTGGATGGAGATCTAGATATAGGACCAGGGGTATTCCTTCTACGTCAAGTACTTCTATTACCCCTACTATTCAAGAACTTATGGAGCAAATGATGATCCAACAGGGAGATATTTTAAGACTGAATAATAGAATGGAAAATTTGGAGGCCAGACATGCTCACAATGATGATTTGATAAGACAAAAGTTTGAATATGATGCTGCTTAGGATGATGCAATGGTAAAATATATAAAGGGTGATCACTCAGTTTTCTTTCCTACTCTCCCTGTTTTTACTCCATATCAGTAGAAAAATTTGGATGTGGAAGAAGAAGAAGAAGAAGACGATGATTGGTGATATCTGTGTTAGATTTTTATTTATTTTCATGTTTAGTTGTACTTTATTGTTTAGAAAGTTTGTTTGTGGGCTGTTATACTTTATTTTAATTGAATGTTGTATTGTGAACTGTACAGTTGTGAAACTGTTGGAAGTTAATAGCTTTTAGTAATTTGTTGGATGTAGTTGTAGTTAACTCTTTCTTAGCAAAATTTTATATGTATAATGTACTATTTAATTTTTTAAGTCTCGTAGCTTTTCGTATTAGCACATGCAATATTTCAGAGTTAAGTTTCAAATCAAAACTTTCAACATGTATGTGTTTTATTTATATATTCAATGTTTTCTTTGACCCTTTATTTTTTAGTTCTTCATTTAAAATATTTTAAAAATTTAAGTTTGGGGGGGAATAAATTTTTTTTTTTTAAAGAAAGGGACTTAATTTTATTAGTCCTCAATTAGTTATATTTTTAAAATATGTTTAATTTTTTTTTAACATGACCTTTGGTATTAGTGGGTAACTTTAGATAACTATATTTATGTTTTTAAATATATAGTAAGCTTAAGTAAAAAATTTTAAATAATAAAGGTCAATTTTAGAGATTAAGATATTTGGTATGATAGAATAAGACTATGTTTATCTTTTTTTGTAAAGGAATTTGTATTTTTGTAATATTAAGAATCTTAGAAATTCATGTAAGAAGAAAAGAATAAAATTTATGAAAAAATCTTTAATGCTAATATAAATTTATAAAGTGAAGGAATGTGAAAAGTTTATAACTTTAAGAATAGGATAGTGAAGTTCAAAATCATTAAAGACTTTCCAGATATAGTAATCCTCACTTAAAAAGAAAAGAAGAGAAAAGAAAATAAAAGAAAAAGAAAAGAAAAGAAAAAGGATTAAAAATGATCCTAAAAAAAGAAAAGAAAAGAAAAGAAAAGAAAAGAAAAAGATGTGGGGAGAAGCTTGAGAAGAGCCTAACTAAAAATTGGTTTCAACTGAATCAATTTAAAGAACGCTTGGCTACATTTTCTAAACTTATATGTCAATATTAGCATATTTACTAATAAAGTTTCATGAAGTTATTTTTCATATGGATATGCTAAGTGGCTTTAAGATGAATAATTTGCAATTTTTTTTGAAAAGAATAGAGAATAAAAAATCTTAGACTTGACTGCTAAATATTCTTATACCTTTAGTATTAACTGGAGTTATTTTAAATTTTTCATAAGTTTTGCTATCATATTTAGTGGACTAAGATATGGAAATCTAGAAGTTAAAATTTTTACCATGAGTCATACTCTTATGTAGTAAAGGAGTTACTTGAGGACAAGAAACATTTAAGTTTGGGGGACTTTGATATACCAAAAATATATGTATTTTTAGATCCATATTTTATACTTATTTTTGGTGATATTGTACTTTAATTGAAGGTATTTTATGTTTTTTATTGCAAGTTATTTATTTTTAAAACATGGAGCAAAAATGAAGCAAAAAGTATGAAATTTTGAGTCAAAATGGAAAATTTTAAAATTTTTTAGTGTCGACGGCGCCAGACTAGGTACCGACATCACCATTTGACAGAGATGACAGATTAATTAAATGGCTACTGGCGCCGATTGTGCCAGTGTTAGTGCAGACCCTGTTTCTGGAAGATTATATGAATTTGGAAGCTTTTTGAAGAGTTTTTGGATGAACTTATTGGAGAACTGATCCTAGGCTCTATTTAGGGTCGAAATTTGATAAAAAACCAGTCCCCCTTCGTACCATTTTATGTTCTTCCACTCACTCAATTTTACTCTTCACACGCCTACATTCGACGCTATTCCACGCCATTAGTTAGTTATTGCCTTTATAGTTTTGACTTTTTTATGGTGAGTTTAAGTGTGAATTCTTCTCTAAGAAGTGTTAAAGAGGAGGAGAAGTGAGAGATTTATTCTTCCTACATTTCCTATGAGAGGCTACAAGGGATTTGCTTTGAGAAAACGTTTCAGAAAAGTGTTGTTTGTTTAATATTATTGTATGAACTTTCTTTTATAGATAAAATTTGTGTTTTGTTATATCTTTCTCATGAAGTCTGAGTAGTTTACTTTATCTTTCTCCATACTCTATGATATGGTGAAATAAAGAGATAATTTGAATGTGTCAATGTTAAAATTTAAAATAAATTGTGATGGTTTTTCAATTTTGCTCTTAATTTACATTTTGATATGACCAATTGAATTGTTAAAATATGTTGTGAAACATATGATCCAGGAAATGGAGTATGAATTCTAAATTAGAGTTAAAATCACCTTTAAGTCCATAAAGGAATATTTCATTCATGGAATTAAGTGCAAAAAATAGAGAAATATACTTTCTTGGGTGTATAATTGGAGATTTCTAGGGTGAAAAACTAAAAATCCCCAATTCGATCTTAGTTTTTAAAAACTAAAGCAAGAGTTAGCCTTCAGGGGAAGGGAAGTGGGAGCTCTGGAGTAGGAGCCAGTATCCTCCTAGCCTAAACCACGGATTTAGGGACTAAACCTGAGATTAGCCAATGATTTTCTATAACACTGCATCAGGGTAGAGAAGAGATTAGCCAATGATTTCTTATAACACTGTATATGTGTAGAGAAATAAAATTACTCCTATTTAGCACAATACAAATTTAAACCTTTTATCTCATCTCATTTCACCAAAAAGCTCATTGTAATGGGACAGATACTTTTTCATATAAGAAAACTTCAACATAAAAACATAATTTAGTAGTTACAATTTTAAACTCTGAAACTCTGCATTTAAGTTTTGCTAGTAGTTAATAATTTAGTTTTGTTAGTATTTTACACATTCAAAATTAGTGATAGTAATTTTATTTGATTTCTATGAATTTCCTAGTTAATTATTATTTCAAATTTAAACCTTTCTCGTGGGATCGATATTTGGGACTTATATTTGCGTAGAATCCCAATATTAAGTGCTTAACATTATTATTACTAAAATACCATATCAAGTTTTTGGCACTGTTGTAAGGCATAGTCAACTTTATCAATTTTACACAACTATATTTCACCGAGATCAATGGCCCAAACATAAGGCAAGCCAATTTCATTGGGGTGACTCTGCCCAATTGCTTCCACACACTCTCCAAAAACTTTTAAGCTCAAGCCCACCACCTTCCTCTTCTAGATTCCTCTGTGATAGCTCAATTTTGAGTTCAAAATTCAGAGAAAACTAGGACATATTTCTCCACACCTCCACAATCCACCAAACTTCAATTAACTGTGCACACACAATCCCTTGAGTGAGAGGAGTTGATTCCCCATAAAAGCCGCATCACAGACAACCTCTAACATATCTCTAGACCAACACCTTATATCCACTTTTATCGAAATCATATATAGATAATTCACGAGGGCCTAGGACTTCATCTGGAGGTTCGTTGGACCTAATCAAGCTGCCATAACCATCTAATTGAGGCCTCCCCTCTTAGACAAAGGTATTGAACCTCAACCCTAATTCAAGCCTATTTTGATTCTCCATACGTATTTGTTGTATTTAATATCATATAAGCCATATAAATAACTTCTTCCTGAGTAAATGAAGGTTTAGAAACAAACCCCATGTAATTTGGTTGAGTCTAGCTCGAGATCTTAAGGTTTTAGTGTGAATGGCTCACGGATTAGGTCACTTGGGGACGATGAAGGAGAGTCGTATGATCACACGTTTATTCAATGCATGGAGGAGATCAAGCCGGATGAATGCTTGGAACGAAAAGGTGAGCCACGTGGCAGCTGAGGTGGCTGGCGACATTGAATAATGAAGGGATGTGTGTACAGTTCGACGCAGATGAGGATAAGGTGGTGCTGCGTGTTTAAGTAGAAAAATATGGATTTTTGGATTTATGTAAATGCCTGAACTTCAAAAATCCATATATTTCTCTAAAAAAATCATAAAAATAAAATAAAAATACCCTCTTGCTTAGTAAACAAAGGAGAATAATGTGGACTAAAAGTAAAAATTATTTGTTGACTCTATCATTTTTAATAAATTAAATACTCTCTGGAGTATTTTAATTCATTATGATCAAACATTGCTTACCATGGCTTGAAACGTTTAGGTTCATTCCTTATAACAGACGGGATGTTCCTACCTTTCTTTATTTTCTTCAAAAAAAGGAAAATGGGTAATTTTGATCCTAATGAACATGTTGGGGAGATTGAAATACAATGGGATTAAAAGGTAGGAACTCACTTTCCACCTTTTGTATAATGAGAACAAAATTGTAATTTCCTTAATTATCATGACTTGGAAGTCGTTCAAAATTAAATGATTCTCAAGTGATGGGTTTGAGTAAGGAAGATATTATTTCATTAATTTTAAGCCCAAAATTGATGAAAATGTGATCTTTCAATAAGAATGCATGTCATTTAAATCAAAATTTTGCTAGTTAGCATTTCACCTATTGTGATTGTTCTGGACTTGGTAGTGACCTGGGCTTAACATTTAAACTCATTTAATTGGATTTAGAAGGTGACATGGTTGATGATTAATTCCTTTTTACACTATAAGCCCAATTTTAATTGTGGGTACCAAAACCGTTAATGACTCAAATTTGCCTTAGAGGCACCCACCTAGATACTTTTAAATGAAATATCAATTGATTAATTGAGTGTCCTAACCTTGGGATAAATAAAACATCGAGTTTCCTTGAGCAATGGGAGAACCATAGATTTACCTTGGATGATTAATAAAATGATATGATAAGTTCAAAATGAACTCGAAATATTTCAAGAAATTTTAAAAGTGATTTAGGGTCATTCTCTGAGCACTTTAAAATCTCTTCAATATTTTGAAGGGAAAATTGAACTTACTATATTTTGTTCTAAAATAATTCACCAAGATCTTTTGAGACTCAATAAAGTCATAACTTGGGGTTTTGATAGCTATACCTTTATCTACACTTGCAATTTGAATTCCTTGCAAAATTATATACATATTGTCAAAGCTAACTTTTCAGGTGGAGGAACGGGAAGAATTGTCAGGTATGCTTTTAAGTTATTGCATTTACTTTTCATACCTCTTGATTCTTACTTGCATGCTTAATTTCACGCTACATGTCAAAAAAAAAAAAACTAAAAATTAAACAACATAAAATTCACTGCCACTACAGGCAAAATATAAGACAACTCAAAATTTAATTACAAACGAAACAAAGTAAAAATTACAACTAAACTAAAACATCTCTATCGGATGATCGGAAATCCCTCAGAGGAGGTAACCTACGGTTGCTAACAAGATTTGACACGCTCTAAATGAAAGTATGAAACTCATTAAGTTGAGTTTAACAAATTCATTTAGACTATGTGAATCCAAGGAAAAATAGTGATGCTAGAATGAGGGAAACGTAAGATCCTAACCGGTATCACTCTAATCAACTTTAACATTCCCCATAATATTTATATAAACATAACCTTACGAAATATTTGATTTAACATCATGACTTGACACATTAGAAAATTTAAACTCGTCACGACGAAGAGCTTGGAGCTAGAATTGTGGGCAGCACGGTCATCTTCAATAGCAAAACATGTCTACACCAATTTAATCATTCTGTAGAGTTAAACAACAAGCCATAGAATTTTGAGGTTGTATGTCTAGTGATACATAAATCCTCAATGTTCCTTTAAGCTTTTGTATGGCTCTACTATACAATATAAGCACTAAACTGTTTTAGGATTCTGAGGTTGTCGTTCGTCACAACCTAACTCCTTACATCTTTCAGGTTGTTTGTGTGATCGTTTCACACGAATGTAAGCCCTAATTAATAAAACTGGAAGTATGAAACATTTAAATATTTCTTCTTTAGTTTCATTCCAAATCATAGGATAGATTGGGAAGTCACTGAGGTTCTCCTTAGGATCTGTGACATCCCTTAATTCTTCTTCCTTTGGAATCAAAAAATAAAATGTTCCAAATTTGAGCCATTCCCCTTTGACACATCTTTGTCCGATGTTTTGAAAAGTCCTATCCTCTAAACTCCATGAAGAATATGTCCCCTGATTTTTTTCAAGAGTTTTCTTCGGTAACTTTGGTTATTTATGATGTAATTAAGTATAAGGGCCTGCCTTAACAAGAAACTTTCAAGAACTGAGTTTAATATAAACCCTATTGAATTTTTCATATTAAATAGGGAAACTTGTTGACTTATAATAAAAATGATTTCACAGACCAAACAGATGTCATACATTTCTTAGTTTATTTGATTAAGCCTCAGTATCAAGTGATGTGTTTATCTTTCGAGATAGATACATAGCTTGAGGTGTAGTGTTCTTTCATCTAAACATTGAAAGATATGGGATCAGTT
>JXCR01135398.1:0-12580 GCA_002079205.1 Phalaenopsis hybrid cultivar
GCTCTATTCGAATGAAGATATTGGAAATCTATTTTATAATTTTGATTAGTTTTGGAGGGGTGTGGTTTTTGTGCTACTTGCTACCCCTATTTGAATATATATGTTGGAAATGCGTTTCTAGTTTTCAACACCTATTTTGGGAGTCGGTTTCTATGTTTCTTGTTTCCCCTTTATTCAAACATATATGGGAGATTATATTTTGGTTTTGAATATCTGTTTTGGCGTCCGGTTTCTGCTCTTCTTGCTGCCCCTTTATTCGAACACATATGGGAGATAATATCTTGAGTTTTGAACATGTGTTTTGGGGGCCAGTTTTTGCTCCTCTTGCTGCTCTCATTCCAATATANTTAAGTTTTTTGTTATTTTTTGAAAGATAAGTTGCTGCATAAGTTTAGGACAGGTCAAGTTTTTTGCACTATTAGTGATGATTTAAATTGACATAAAATATGCAGAAATTAGCACACACTAAGGGTGCATCACCATACGGTAGATTTTCCTACATTCCCCAACTTCATGCCTTATGTGCATGAAGAAGAAGAAGAGGAAGAAAAAGAAGTAGAAGAGGAAGAAGATGAAGAGGAGGATGACGAAGACTAAAATTTTATTTAGTTTTTGTTTGTTTTTATGTGTTGTTATTCATTTTGTTGTTGATGGTATAAGTGGAACATTTATGTGTTTAATTTGTGGATCTATTGAACTAGCATATGTAATAGTAAATTGTAGACTACTATTTTTCAGCATTTTTAGTTACTTTAGTTTACTACTTATGTCCTTAGTTTCTCTTTCCTTAGCAAATCATTTGATATATTCTGTCTAATTTATTGCTTTAAAGACTGTACTTTTTAAGTTAACACCTACAAAATATCAAGAGCCAAGTTTCATATTCAGAATCCTCTACATGTTTGTTTTATTTTTATGCATTTACTATTTTCTTTTACCTGCAAATTTTTTGTACTACATGCTTTTCTTATTATTTAAAAATTTATGTTTGGGGGGAAAGAAAACTTTCTTTAAAAGAAGTGAACTAAATTTTATTTGTGTTCAATTAACTATATTTTTAAAAATTAATTTAACATGAACATAGATATTAGAGTTTAATTTTAAATAACTATATTTTGTTTGTAAATATTATTGTAAATTTAAGAAAAAATCTTTAATAATGAATGTAAATTCTAGAGTTAAGATCTTTAGTATGAAAGAATAAGACTATGTTTTTTTTTTTATTTAAAGTAGAGGAAATTGTATTTTTGAAGTATTAAGAATCGTAGAGATTCATGTATAAAAAAGAATGAGACTATGAAAAATCTTCAAAATTGGTATGAATTTATAAAGTGAAGGAAGGAAAGAAGTTTGACTTTAAGAAGAGGTTAGTGAAGTTCAAATTTATTAAAGGTTATCCAGACATAGTAATCCTCACATGAAAAAGAAAAGAAAAGAAAGGATTAAAAAATATCCTAAAGAAAAAAAAAAGAAAAAGAAAAAAAATTTGTGAGGAGAAGGTTTAGGAGATGCTTAATTAAAAATTGGCTTCACTTGAATCAACTTGAGAAGAAAGGTTTTATTAAATTTTCTAAACTTGTATCTAAGTATTATCATCCTTACTAATAAATTTTTCATGAAATTATTTTTCATATGGATATTCTAAGTATAAATGATATGACAAATTACAATTCTTCTTGAAATAAATGGAGATTTAGAACTCTTAGACTTGATTATTAGTTGTTCTTATACTTTTAGTTTTAACCTAAGTCATTAAAAATTTTTCTTATGTTATACTATTAAATTTATCAAAACAAATTATAGAAGTTTATAAGTTAATCTCTGTCATAATTTATATTTTTATGTAGTAAAAGTGTCACTTGAGGACAAGTAACATTTCAATTTGTGGGATTTTGATACACCAAAATAATGTACTATTTTATGTATACCTTTTATTCTTATTTTGGTGATATTGCACTTTAAAGAAAGGTATTTTGATATTTTCGTTGCAAAAAGATCAATTTTAGGCATTTGGAGCAAAAAGTAGCAAAAAGAAGGAAAGTTGGAGCCAAAATGGAGATTTTCATGATCCTGACGCTTGAAGCGCCACTTTCTAGAGAGCTGGTGCCAGAAGGGCCAGAGGCGCCATTTTACAAAGAAAAGGTGCCAAAAGTCCCAGATTGGTGCCATAAGTGCCAAAATCCAAAAAACGGTGTAGACTTTATTAGGTTGGCGCCAGAGGTGCGAGATTGGCACCATAAGCGCCATAATCTAGAGAATAGCACGGACTTCACTAGGCTAGGGTCAGAGGCGCTAGAATTGGCACCATAAGTGCCAGAGATGAATTAATACGGAGTAAGGTGGTTCGTCACTATTTTTGAGCGGTTTTTTATGGTTCCAAAATATTCAAACATCTCATGGAGTGGTTCAATGCATCTAGACACTTTGGAAGGCTCTTTAATGAAGAGATATGTCTCTTAGGTGAATGGAATTATCTCTTGGTGAAAAAAAGTGTGACTTTTGGGGGAAAAATTGGAGGGAAATTTGAATTCTTTTTGAAAGAAGGCTGACCCTTATTAAAAGGACAGAGGTATAGAAAAGAGAAGGGGGCGTGAAATAGAGAAAAAAAGTTATTGCGTGAGAGAGAATGAAGGATTTTCTTCTAGGGTTGTAAAAGGAGAGGGAATGTGATAGATTTCTTCTACATTACACTTCTAAGAGAGAATTTAATGTGATTGAAAAGAGAGAAAGTGCTTAAAAGGAACTTCTAGGGATTTGCTTGGGAAGGAGTGTGAGATAAGTTTTGTTCTTCTCATTTGTTGTTTTGTAAATTTGTTTTCATATATGAAATCGTTGTTTGGTCGTATCCTTCTCATGAATTATAAGTAGTCTTCTTTATCTTTCTCTCTACAATGAGATATGATTTTTTGAAAAATTAGTTTTGTTTTTTAAGGTTTTAAAGGTCAATAAAATGTGTTGATTCAAACTTTGATCTTCAATTACCTTTTGATCTGGCCAATTGAAAGGTTAAATTTTATTGAGAAACATACTATCCAAAAGGGCTATGCTTTCTACAACAAGGTAAGAGTCACATTTAATTTCATGGGTGAGAATGTAATCCATGGGGTTGCATGCAAATAAATAGGAAATATACTTTGATGGGCGCAATATTGGAGATTTTAAGGTGACTAATTAAAATCCCCAATT
Source organism: Phalaenopsis hybrid cultivar (assembly GCA_002079205.1). Classification (NCBI taxonomy): domain Eukaryota; kingdom Viridiplantae; phylum Streptophyta; class Magnoliopsida; order Asparagales; family Orchidaceae; genus Phalaenopsis; species Phalaenopsis hybrid cultivar. The sequence continues at coordinate 3,187 of JXCR01135398.1, forward strand.
TGGTCCAGTTGCTTGGAAACTAAAGAAAGATTGCTAATCCTCAGGTGAGGGAGAAGTGAGAGCTCTAGAGTGACAACCAATTTCCTCTCAACATAACCACGGATTTAGGGACCAAACTATGGATTAGTCAATGTTCGTTATGCACTCTCAGAGGGAAAAGAATAGGATTGCTTCCTATTTGACATAATACAACTTTATATGTATTTTAAATGATTTTAATTTCTTCACTATTCATAAAATAATTGTAAAGGGGAAGGATGCTTTCTTAAATCTGAACTTTTCATTTCAAAACTTTATTTTGTCTTTATAAGTTTACTTTTGAAGTTTAGCATTTAGTATAATTAACTTAGTTCTTTTAACAGCATGTCATTTAGCGTACATTAAATTTAATTTATATTTGTTTTGCTTACATAAATTTTATTGTTTGAATATTTTGTTTGATGTTATAACCATAAGAATTTCTAACTTCCTGTGAGATCGATACTTAGGACTCTATTAGAGCCCTTTATTACTTGAGTGATATATATACTTGCATTATTATTACAGGTTTGGTAGCTTAGGGAATTTAAAAGATAAAATTATTTATACTGAATTTTTTTTTTTGAGATTGAGCTGCATATTTACTATTAGTGCTAAAAGCTCCGCCCGGGCATCAGATCCTCATCAATTGAAGCAATAGAGCCATCTACTGCACTCTCCCCAAATTTGTTCTGTTTAATAATCAAGCTGCCATTAATTTCCTTTAATCTCAAACTTGTATTTTAATTTTCTTTTTTATTTGATGCAAGCATAAAAAAAATTTGATTTTCTATCTTCTTCCCTAAACTGAATCTCCCCAGCATTTTGTTGAACTCTTCATGTTTAATAGCTCAAATAAGTTCTTTGTAAGCCTCTATCAAACCTTCCCCTACTTCTTGACCTCCCTAATCAGAGCGTTCCAGCCTCCTTGAGCTTTACCTTCTCTAACCCTTTTTCGCACATCATCAAACACATTCCAATTCAAACTTCTCAAGGTATTAGCAATCTTCTAATGGAGTTTCCACAGTACATACCAATCACTACCCACTACATTAGGTTTCCAATTCACTTTAACCACCCTTAAAAAATCTCGGTGCTTGGACCCAACATTAAAATATCTAAATTGATATATATTAATTTTTTAAAATGAGTAATATTTAACTAAAAAGGTTTGTGGTCAAAACCAAAGCTGCTTAAATGTTGCACCCTTAAAATATTGAATTTAGAGATCCAATGTGATTAGCCAAGCATCTGTCCAGCCTCTTAAACACCTTATCTTTCTTCCAAGTGAGTTTGGACCAAGAATAGCCCATATCAAACAATCTAGCATCACCATGAGCATCAAAAAATTTGTTCATGAAATTGAAATCCACCTTTTTGCCTCCAAATTTCTCAAAGCCGTCATTATAATGTTGAAATCCCTTCTTACCCACCAACTCTCTGTCAACATAGCTCCCATTTTACTAAGTTTATTCCAAGTGAATTTGGACCAAGAATAGTCCATATAAAGTTATCTTGCATCACCAAGAGCATCAAAGAAGTTGTTCATGAAATTAGAATCCACCCTTTTGCCCCTGAATTTCTTTAAGATGTTCATTATCATGTTATAATCCCTTCCTACCAATCAACTCTCTTACAACATAGCTCCCATTGTATTAAGTTTGTTCCAAGTGAATTTGGACCAAGAATAACCCATATCAAAAAATCCAGCATCACCAAGACCATCAAAGAATTTGTTCATGAAATTGGAATCCACCCTTTTGCCCCTGAATTTCACAAAGCTATTCAATATCATGTTTAAATCCATGCCTACCAACCAACTCTCTTTAAACATAGCTCCCATTGTACCAAGTTTGTTCCTTAGATCATATCTAGGAGCAGAAGTAGTATTGCCATATAGAAAGGTAGCCCAACCAATAAATGTCTCTTTCTCAAAGAGCACATGAAGAAACAATGATTCATCATTTATCAACTTTATGTTGATGTCCTTTTTCCAAAATAACCATATTTCAATGGTAACACTGCCAGAAAAATTATATTTACTCAACTTTCCTAATAGTCTATCATGACTAGAGGTAACAAACGACTCTAAAACTGAAAAATAATAAACTTTATGGACCCTACAAAGATATTTGAGCCTATTAAGGGAATGAGGATCCACTATCCCCTTGTAACTCCATTATAGGATATTAAACATGTTGCATCATCCTACCCCTCCAAGTAGCCCTAGTAAGGATATTCAAATGTTCACCATCAAGTAATAGGAGTCTTCTTTTTGACCTCATTTTGAGGTATTCTTTCTCCTTCCCTAGATACCCTAGGATCTAGCCTTAGGATTTATCTATTTTGACTCTACTAGAGGACTAGACTAGGATCTACACCACTTAGAAATTTGAGCTACTTCTTCACTTTTTAAAGTTTCATAGGGGTAGTTTTAGTTCCTCAGCATTCGATTGAGTCAATTGAAAAGCCCACATATTGAAGCTCAAATTGAGCTCCTATAGGAACTTGAAAGACATAGGTGGACTCTACAGTGTTTGATGTTTGACTTTCTACAAAGAGCAATGTGTTTGACTTCATTTGTCACTTATGCGAAGACCATTCAACATTTTTATTCATTGAATAGCTCCGATCAGACCAAAATAATTTTGTTTGTCGCAATGTGCACGAAATGAAGTTAATTTGGTACGAACATCGATGAATTTGTCCGGACGACCCCGGATGACAAAACAGATTGTGCTGTCACATCCAAAACATTGATTTTAGCTAGGGAGGACACCCATTTTGTTGGGGCGCCAGGCACAAATGAATTGCACAAAATTTGATATTTCTTTTAAATAAAAAATAATAAAATCCTTTTTATAAAAGGTTTTTAAAATTCCTAAATCTAATCCCCTCACATGTGCCTCCCCTTCTCCTCTTGGGACTGAACTGTGCCCTATATCTCCCTTTGCTCCTCTCGGCCGAGTAGGGAGACCCCATTTCCAGTTTCTCCGGTCACTTTTTTCCTCTCTGGTTGTGGCTTACCTTCTTCTCCGGTCATAACTGCTGGTCACTTTCTTGTAGCAGCTTTTCTTGCACGATGAATTTGGTAACCCTCATTCTTAGATTTGTCAATGTCCCTCACCGTGAGCATCTCCTCCCCTTGCTCAGCTATAAATACCCCTTTAATGGAGCATTTGAGGCGGCAATTTTTTTGAGATTTTGGAGAAGCATGTTGGAGGCTTTTATCTCGTAATCTTTCTTACTCTTCTTATTTCTTGACTTTCCAAAAAGCTAAAGTTAGTTTTCATTCATTTGTAAAATCTGATTATTCTTGATCACAACTTTGATAGATTGGGACTACAATTCTATTCCTTTTGCTGCACTATTTGAATACACATGAGTTTGACCTGAACGTTTATTTTAAGATGAATCCTTGCTCTTCTTGCTACCTTATTCAAATAAATTTATTGGAAATATTTTTTTGGTCATGGAGAATCAATTTTGGCACTCTTCTTTTTGCTCTCCTCACTGGCTCTATTCGAATGAAGATATTGGAAATCTATTTTATAATTTTGATTAGTTTTGGAGGGGTGTGGTTTTTGTGCTACTTGCTACCCCTATTTGAATATATATGTTGGAAATGCGTTTCTAGTTTTCAACACCTATTTTGGGAGTCGGTTTCTATGTTTCTTGTTTCCCCTTTATTCAAACATATATGGGAGATTATATTTTGGTTTTGAATATCTGTTTTGGCGTCCGGTTTCTGCTCTTCTTGCTGCCCCTTTATTCGAACACATATGGGAGATAATATCTTGAGTTTTGAACATGTGTTTTGGGGGCCAGTTTTTGCTCCTCTTGCTGCTCTCATTCCAATATATATTGGAGACCCTATCATTTAGTTTGGAATTTAATTTGGAGCTACAATTTTTGCTCCTCTTTCTACTCCAATTTGAATAAATATTAGAGACCTTTCGCTTGGTCTCAAAAATTAGTTTGGAACTGTGGTTTTTGTTCTTTTTGCTGCCTTTACTCGAATATATATGTTGGAAGCTTTATCTGATGGTTTGAGGAGCTATCTAATGGCTTGGTTCTTTTATTTATTTTTTTTCTTCTTCCATTTGAATATGTGTTAGAAACCTTATTTTGTGCTTTAAGGGGCTGTTTTAGTATCCTGGTTTTGCTTCTCACTGCTCCTTTATTTGAATATACATTGGAAATATTGTTTGATTTCTGAACAGTTTTCTTAGGTTCAGTTTAGCTGAAATTATGTTCTAGTTTTGTCCCCTATGTTGGGTTTGGTTTGGCTTAAAATTAAGCTTAGTCTTGTGGAAATTCAATGATACTCTTGTCCTTTACTGGGCTCGATTTTTTTGGTTTAGTGGTGGCCTAATCTTTGGTCACTTTCTGGATTTGATTTTTATTCCCTTTGTTGTCCTTTATTTGAGAGTAGGTCAGTTGGTGGCTTTTTACCTTACTATCCCTTTTGATATTTTGTTGAAAGAGCTGCAGTTAACTCTTTTAGTTATTAGAGAGATGCTATAGTGAGTTTTCTTTATTCATCAAATTTGGATTTGGAAATTGTGAAAGTTTATGTTGGAAATTTATACTTTCAATTTTATCATTTTAACAATGACCTCTGAGTCAAAAGAGCATATGAAACATTAAGGTGGCTTATAAGTTTGAGGTGCGGGGTAACAGGAAATGATGCAAAGAACCACTAATCAACTCTCCTTGTAGCTGAAAATATAAAATCAATATTCAAATAGTGGGGTGCCCTTTCACTTCCTTAAGTCATCGGTGGCCCTAACCCTATTTCAAAAGGCTTAAGAATTGATAATTAGAAAAGAACAAATACACAATAAACACTACACAGATGCTAAACTTGCAAAAAGAACAGACACTACCTATCTTTAACAGATAAGTCTACATACTACATGAAAAATACCACGATGCATTATAGACACTATATAATACACACTACACATCACACCCTACACGTGAAATACTATATGCATATTACATCACAAATTACTCATTAGATACTACCCGACAAATACTACAAGAATAAATATTACACTTCTTTTGAAAGCTCTGATACTACATAATTAATATCACTTATTAGGCATTGATGCACTATACACCGTTGATTGATAAGCTCAGACATTATACATCATTTATTCTGACATCACATATAGGTGCACTATTCGCCGATAAGGTCAGATACTATCTTATATAAGTACTTTGTATCTTTAATAAGATAAGTTCATGTACTATTTAGATTCACACATCCATTAAATGAAAAAGTATAGAGCTGCCCAATTATAAGGGTGATTCGTTGGTGACCTCTAGTTGATATTGATAGGTTGACTTCAACATATCAGTTGCCTGTGGGATCGAGATAAAAGAGTAAGGAAGTCTAGTCTGAGCCTAACCCCAAATTAAGATCATATATTCCACTTTAATTTTTTCATATGCTTATCATTTAACTTTTATTTTATAATCTGCAAATGTTTATCTAATCCCTTTATATTATGCAATTGTAATCTGTTTTGGAATTTTTCTTGAATTAACCAGGTACTCTTTTAGTTATCTCCGTTTCTTTACTTTTCATATCACATAGTTATTTCTTTATTGTACATTCCTTTTCTTTTATATTTTACTGTACATTTCAGCATGTTGTTTGTACCTTTTTTTATCGTATTTAGTTACATAGCTTCTTTTCTTTCTTTATTGCGCTGTAGTACATACATTTTCTTGTACTCTTGCTTTTAGTTGCTACCTTTTAGTATTTTCATACAATCCCCTAGGGTAGGCCGTTCGAGGCATGGTTTTCTCTTTTCTTCATACATTTCTCAGAACAATATAACGACGTGGTTGAGTGACAATTCATCTTCGGGCAGCAGTCCAGACAACAACAAAGACGGTAGAAGAAGCTTCAACCTAGATTCAATAGATTTAAATAACATACCTATAGGACACCTTGGTCATTCATTTGGCACGACGTAAATCCTCATATATTATCTCTTAGGACTTTCTGCGATTTTATATCGTACGATATAAGTCCTAAACTTCTTAGCATTTCGAGGTCGTCGTGTGGTACTACATAAATCCTCCTATTTTCCTGGGCTATTTACATATTACATGTAAACCCAAGTCCCAAATATCTAAATAATTTACAGGACTGAAACATCACATTGTAGGCATCAATTCAAAGATATGAGAATTGAAATGTAGGCATCAATTCAAAGATATAAGAATTAAAATGTAGGTATCAATTCAAAGATATAAGAATTGAAATATAAGTATCAATTCAAAGATATAAGAATTGAAATGTAAGTATCAATTCAAATATATAAGAGAATTGAAATGTAAGTATCTATTCAAAGATATGACAGAATTGAAATGTAAGTATCAATTCGAAGATATGAGAATTGAAATGTAGGTATCAATTCAAAGATATAAGAATTGAAATGTAAGTATCAATTCAAAGATATGAGAATTGAAATGTAGGTATCAATTCAAAGATATGACAATTGAAATGTAAGTATCAATTCGAAGACATGAGAGAATTGAAATGTAAGAATCAATTCGAAGACATGATAGAATTGAAATGTAAGTTTCAATTCAAAGATATGAGAATTCAAATGTAGGTATCAATTAAAAAATATAAGAATTGAAATGTAAGTATCAATTCGAAGGCATGAGGGAATTAAAATGTAAGTATCAATTCAAAGATATGAGAATCAGGATCTAGGTACTGATTTGAAGATGTGATATGAAATTTACTAAGAGCTTGTGATGTTGAATTTGCAGTAGTGTGTTAAATGAGAAGGTTGATTTTGGAGAAGATTTGTGGAGTTTTTTGGAGTTTTTGCGCAGAATGTGAAATTCTGCGAGGATGTTCAAAGGGTTAATGTAGGTAACGATGGTTGTGCTGTGCGCACAAAGAGTAGGAAATTCTGAAAATGGAAGTATCCACTCAAAAGGTTTGTTTTATTTTCTTGTTGTTTTTATCACAATTGATTTTTCAAAAATGTGCTTTTAAAGTTTTAATTTTAATTGGTTGATAAGAAATTTGTTTTGTTATTTATTCATTTATGATCATCTTTCATTTGTGTTTTGTTACGTTGTCTAAGATTTGTTGTTTCATTCTTTGCTCATTTGAACTCTGAAACAAAGCATGGTTCGTGGCTTTCATCCATCGCACAAAAAGGAAATTGACAAAAAGGCACAACTTTAGAGAAATTTCCATTAATCTCCTTCAATAAAGATGTTACAGACCAAATATAGGCTAATGCCCCAAAAAGAGTACATCACGTAGTACATGCTGAAATGCATTGAGAGTCATCTCAAGATATGAGTAGAAAGTACATCATGTAATACATGCTGAAATGCATTGAGAGTCTTCTCAAGATATGAGTACATCATGACCGATTACATCAGATACATATCATGCTTGTTAAAGGAAAGCAAGTGAATCCTCTGCGCTTGGTATATCGAGCTCCTGATCAAGCAGACCTTCTGAGTCATGCTCCAGGATAAGAGTTCCCTTCGCATGTATTCAGAGGTACAAACTTCTCATAGCTCATAAGGAAACAGTTCCTTCAACTCCGTGTCTTGCTGGAATCTATATGGTATCTTACTGTCATCCATTTTGCGGAAGGTCACAGACACCCTATGGTGTCGTACTCCCGGAATGCAGTGCTTGGCCACGTCTGCACCGTTGCCCTTGAGAACAAGTACTGAACCAACTGGGAGAGGAATTTCCATAGCTCCTCTGAATTTACCAGGGCCGATTACATTGATTTTTTTTCCAAACAGAATATTTCTCTTACTCATGAATGAGACCATGCAGAAAGGCCTCACAAAGTCATGATGGTCAATGTGCAGGGGAATGCAGTCACCTTCTTCATAAATGTTGATGATGCAACTGTTAGGAATGCAAGTGGCGGGTAGGATATTCCACTTGACCATTCTCTTTATCATCCACTTTATCATCGGGGGTAACAGATCCACTTGGTCGTATTTGAGGATCCCAGGCGGATTCCTCTGTCTGTCGTTTGTGAAATTGTAGAAATAGCCGCACTGGATGGTGATTCTTCCCTTTTCCGCATCCATTTCTTCGGCTCGGAATACGTTCTTTCCATGAGAGGGCCCGCTCAACCTCTATCTCTTAAATTGAAGATGCAGTCCAGAATGCTTGTTTCATCAGTTTCAGAGAAACCCTGGTATATAACTCCAAGCCTTCCAATATGTTGATAAACTTTCCCTGAACCTCTTCATAAAACTCAAATTCTCTTTTGTTTACCTTGCTTATTTTGTATTATTCTACCATTCTGGGAGTTGGCAGTTGCCTGGGGCGTTCTTTCCTCCGGGCCTCGGCGAGAATCCAAACCAGTGCTGTCCGATCCGGAATATGAGATTCAGCCTCAAGCGGGATGTATGATCCTGGGCTCCGCGGTGCGCGTTAATCCATCCCTAGTGGGACGTATGGCTCATTTTCCATGGAATCTGGAGTTTGAGACTAATTGGTGCTTGCAGTGTATTCTTCTAAGGTACTGAAATGTTGTAGATGTAGAACGTTGCAGTCCGGGCATTCTACAAATGCGCCCGTGACTGATGTCCTGGCTGAAATCTCGACGTTGCATGTTGGGCAACCTCTACAGAAGATATCTGGGACCGGGGGTACATTTGATTTTGTCAAAAATCCTAACTCTTCATCTGTGGTGGGCAAGCTGGCAGAAGTTTCTCTCAAATCTGGATTGTAGATATGTCCCTTAGAAATGGGGGTAAGAAAACCGCTTACACTTCTTTGGTGTTTGCGTTCCTGTCGCAGAAAGGCTCTCTAATTCTTTTGGCTTGCATTTCTGTGTTGCGTTCTGCGGAGTGGAGTATTTGGTAGTTGTTCACTATGGGCAAATATTAAGCCCTTTGCTGGAGTAGCTATCATGGAGGGCAGTCGGCTGGGCCCCTCCATCGGATCTTGTTCTGCNCACACTTCTTTGGTGTTTGTGTTCCTGTCGCAGAAAGGCTCTCTAACTCTTTTGGCTTGCATTTTTGTGTTGCGTTCTACAGAGTGGAGTATTTGGTAGTTGTTCACTATGGGCAAATATTAAGCCCTTTGCTATCATGGAGGGCAGTCGGCTGGGCCCCTCCATCGGATCTTGTTCTGCCATCACGTTTTTACCTTTACGTGACACATCGTCTTGAGTGGTCACCCTCAACAGTGATGGCAGTCCCTCCTTTTCTTCATTACTGACTATGCCCATTAGAGGACTGTCGTAGTCCGTATCAATCTGGTTGAAATCCATGTCGAAATCTATGACACCTCCTTGTGGCGCCATCTCTTCATTCAGTGCGAGGTTCCAGCCGTCCTGGAAGGCAAAGATCA
>JXCR01135399.1:0-10484 GCA_002079205.1 Phalaenopsis hybrid cultivar
AGGATGATAATCAATGAAGCGTTTAAAGTTAAAATTACTAAGTTGATGAAAATTACTAATTGTTACTAAGTTAATTATCAGTGATGACATTACATCTTTTAATGTTATACCTCTCAAGTTAGACGATGAGATAATTTAAAAAGCTAATTTTTAATTTTGATGAATGAATTATTAACATGTATACCCAATGAGTTGACATATTTTTAAAGTTGATGTGAGTAGACATCCATATTCTAGTAATACATTCTATAAGAGAATTTATGGTTCGTTTAGAATAAGAGAGAAATATCATGAGGGAAGCTATATTTGATTTCGCAGCAGCATATGATATTGCAATAATAAGTATATTTTAAGAAATTGTTGTTAAACTTGGCTATTTTTATAAGTGATTAGGAAGAAAAGTTAAAATATTGATTCTAGGAGAGAATTTGGCAATTGGATATAAAGTATTATTTATGGATGTTTAGTTCAAATTTGTAAAAAAAATAATTAAAATTGTACTCATATAAGAGAAGATGGGGCGTGGAAGTTGAAAAAATTTTGATCTTTGAAGACTAGTTAAAAGAAACAAAAGAAAAAATTCTTTTCCTTCAAGGAATAGAGATATTTTTTTGGACAAATTTATTGTCTTATTTTAACTCATATAATACCAAAATAGATATCCTTTTGGAAGGATAAATATATTCATTCACATATTTTTGCTTATCATACACTCATACAATACCAAACCAGCAAATCAAGACTCAATACCTTAAAAATCACCATACATATTATCATGATTCCAAAATTTGTGAAATTCCATGGTTTGAGTATGCATCAATCATACAAAGGGTTACATCAAAACAATTTATATAGTTGATGAGATTGCTGTCAAGAACAACATTTTATTTTCCCTCAACTTTTTTGTCATACCAAATTTAATCACTAATTCAAGACTATTTACTTTAAACTTCACCTAGTAAGGTGTTAATTTTCGTGAGATTTCATGATGATTTGATCTTGCATCACGCATACAAAGTAACACCCTAACAACTAGTTAGATAATGAGATAGAATATTCATTGTTTTATTTTTGTAGAATTTGTCAAATTTAATGGAATTTTTTTNACATACAAAGTAACACCCTAACAATTAGTTAGATAATGAGATAGAATATTCATTGTTTTATTTTTGTAGAATTTGTCAAATTTAATGGAATTTTTTTAGCATGTATAAAAGACATCTAGAGTAATTTTAATAGACTTAATTTTAAGAACATTGCATTGAATTAGTAGTTTGCTGATAGATCAACATCAATAATATTAAGAGTAGAAAGTGGACAGCTTGCTAGATCATCAAGCATTTTGCTTTCTCTCTCTTCGCTACCATGCTCTATTATTAATCAACCTCGACTTTGGATGCTTTTTTGATAACCATATCAGATCTTTAGTTTAAATCATTTATAAAATTACTTATTTAGCATGATGTGCCATTATTCTTAATTAGAAATGGTCAAATGTTACTCAATTTTTTCCTTAAATTGCTTTTTGAGGTCTCCATTACGGAAATAGCTAATTTTGATTGTATTGTCCGGATTGACAAAAGAGGCATTTATTTGAAAATATTATAGAAACATTGAAGCGGCACAAGTAGGTAAGTGTCCATTAGGAAAACAAAGGCTATGGACATTGAAACTATTGTCGATCTAAGAGCAATGTTAATGTTCCGCCATGCTTGCAAATTTACGGGTCATTGTGGCTCTTTTTAGCAGTGTTATCAAAGCGCAAAGTGGCTTTAATTTTTCTTTAGAGCACAAAGTGTAGAGCGAAGCGGTGCTTTTATTAATCAAAGTGTTAATAGGCTATATAAAATAGTTAATATATAAGAGCATTCATTAATAATTATAACATGACTTAAAAGTTAATATAAAATAGAAAAAAGGTCGTATAATACCTAACTTGAAAAGTAATCATTGAGTAAATCTGGAAATTAAAATTTTGAACAATTTTTAATAGTTTGTTTGTTGTAATAATTAAGAACATAATAATTGCAAAAGAAACCCTGCAAATTAACTTCAGTGTTTCGAAGTATGCATCAACAAAGTGAAGCAGGTGTCATATGCTTTACGTCATTTTGCTCGTGAAGCATGCTTTTAAAAACATCGCTTTTTAGATGGTTATCCCTGCCAAATACCTTTCACATTTTGAGAATTCTAGGTGCTGCGGCAGAGTATCCAGACTACCTCTTGATTGAAGAAAAAAATTGAACATATTGTCATTCTATCTTTTTTAAGGATAATATTCTCTGTCGAAGCATCCATATAGTTCATTGTTAGTTTGTAATTGGCTATTGTTTGTTCACTGCCATAAGCAAATTGCGGAGGTGTTTCAACATTGACTATTTGGGTATATCTGAAAATGTTAACATGCAGCTAATGTAGCATGAATACAAAAGCAAGTTCATATGAACTTTGCATCTGTGTTTTACCTGTTGTTTTATGAATTATTTTAAATGAGGTCTCATAATTTGCATACTCCATTCTTTATCCATCTATTATATCAAACGTTATATTTGATATTTACCTGTTTTTATAATATAAATTGTAGAATGTGCCTTTTTAGTGTTTGGATAGCAAGTTTTCTATTGTGATTTGGTGATATTGTAAATTCAATTTTGCATGAAAGAGATTGTTTTCGGTTCATTTACAATCTTGTTTGTTGTTTATTGTCGACATATGCGTTCTGTTCCTTCTTTAGGCGGTGGGGCTTCTTATGTCAGCTCTCATATGTATGCATCTGGTCCAAATACAAGCAGTCCCGCCATTGGTCCTCCACCCGTGATTTCCAACAAAGCTCCTGGCCCTCAGCCAGCTATCAATGAGGTCTACTTGGTTTGGGATGATGAGGCTATGTCCATGGTTAGTTTCGCAGCACAGACACATTATTTCCCTGGAATACTTAAATACATACCACTCAATTCTTATTTATTTACAGACCTAACACCTAAACTTGATTTTTTACATACATACCACTTAATTCTTATTTATTTACATATCTAACACCTACCCTTCATTTTTTACATACATTCCACATTTCATATGCATGAAAAGGTGTATTATACTTTTAAAATGGTGGTGTTTTTCATGTGATAAGAAATATTTGGTTTGGCATAATGTAAAAAGTGATGCTTAGATTCTACTTGCCCAATTTCGTTTGTTCGGCTTCCCATTTTCTCGTTTCATAACATGCTTCTGTTATGTAGGAGGAAAGAAGGATGTCAGTGGGGAAGTATCAGGTTCACGATGAAACTAGCCAGGTAAGTTTTTACTGCACTCTCTTTTTGATTAAAATCGATTTGCTTGTTGGTCAGCAGATCCAAATGATGGATTGGAAAAACAAAGCCATCTCCAGGTTTTTTCTTACAAGTTTTTCAAATATATGCATATATATTGATGAAATCATACTTGATGGGATAGTGAAAACTAAATCAGTTATAACAAATATTAGTCTTAGAAGATTTCATCAGCATCCTCTATTTTCTCAGCATTAAACTAATTAATTATTCGCTACCATTTTGCAATTTTTTTTAACTCCACAAATCTAACGTGCCTCTGCCGCATTTCACTCGAGGACTCTCATTTCTCCATCCAAAAATGTGTATGTAATTTGTTTATATTTTAATTTTATTGCTTTTTAACAAGCAAAGGGGATCTGGTTGGAAGAAATTTTTTTTTTAATTTTTGTCAGGCTTTTGCCAACCCTTAGGTCTCTTTTCTTTGTTATCTGTTTTTGATCAGTGTGCGACCAGACTTTTCACAGGTCAGCTTTCATTCATTCAGCCAGTTATCTAGTTTTTGCTATATCCCCTTCTTAAATTGATGAATAATACTCATAAGTTTAAATTTACTGAACCAAATTCTGGTTTCAGTTCATCTCTGATCTCCACCTTGATCTCATATTTCTCCAGATGAACTCAGTTAATGCAGCCATAGATAGGAGGATTTCTGAAAGCAGGCTTGCAGGCCGAATGCCATTCTAGTTTTTCTTCAGAGTTAAATCTTCTTCAAAGTTTACGTTTCTGATGGTTCAATTCAATTCTCTTTTTTGGCCGAGGAATTTGGTGACTGAGAAATCAGGTGCTACTTTTTTTTTTCCCCTTAAGAGGCTCATTTAATTTCTAATGATATTCATGCTGATGAATTGTGTGAATGAAAATCTTTTGTTTAGCTTCAATAGCACTTTGCCTGAATTGAGGAGTTATTTGAGATGTGGATAGTTTTGTGTTAATAGATTTTGTTAAATTTGAATCAGGCGGTGAATGGCTTGATTGATGGTTTAGGATTGTAATATTCTTCATTGTAAAGCACCAATTGTTATTTTCATGGGATCAAATTAATGAATTATTAGTTTTTTATAAAATTGAAATTGTTTCTTGGTTCTTATTTCTGTTCAGATTTTGGGTGTATTTGTGAGGGGGAGGGCTTTTTAGCTGCTTTCTGTTTTGAAAAACAGTTAGTGTGCGTCTAGGAGCCCACTTTTTGGGTGCTTTTTGTGAAATCCCGTTACCAAAACGGTGAAGCTGTGAATGGCGGTGCCGGGATCGGTTCCACGGAAAGCATCGTGGCCTGGATGTGAAATGACTTTTGCCCCTTGTCTTTTTCCAAAGATCTCTTATATTATTCACAATATTACACCTGTGTTACTTCCTTTTCCCCCATCTTCTTTGCAGGCATCCAAGATTAGGGCATGGCTCTTGGTGGTGTTAGCTCCCCCCTTGTCTTCAATTTCGTCTCTCTGTATATATCTTGAATGATACTCTTTGATTTAGGGTTACAAAGGTTTTTTATGTGGTAGTTTTGGCTTCTCATTTTTCTTCCCTCTTGTCGGATTTCTGCTTTCCGATCTGCTCGTATATTCTTTGTATCCTTAAGTTTGATTGTTGGTTTTTGGCTTCTCTCCGAACTTCGAATTTGCAAATTTGTTGTGGGTGTAGTTGTGGTTGTGGTTTTACATTTCTGTCCCCGCGGGTGTGGTTTGGTGGTTTCTGTTGGCTGTTAGATGTGTGGGTGTGCGATTTTGAAATGTTGCCTGTTGGATGTATGGTTTGTTGGTCTTTGATGGTTGTGGTTTAGTTTATATAGGTTGTGGCTTGAGTTATTTGGTTGTGTTATATGGGATGTGGCTGTAACTGGGGTTGGTTGTGGTTTTACATTAATGACTGCTGGTTGCGGGCGTGGTTTGGTAGTCTCTGTTGCTTGTTGGTAGTGGGTGTGGGTGTGGTTTGCCATGTTGGTTGTTAGTTGTGGGCGTGGTTTGTTGGTCTTTGATGGCTGTGTTTGGTGTTATATGAGTTTTAGTTTGAGTTATTTGGGAAGTGGCTGTGATTTTGGTTGTGGTTATGAATTGACAGGCGTTGGGTATGGGTATAGTCTGGTGGTCTCTGTTGGTTGTGGATGTGTTTTGGCGGCTGTGGGTGTGGTTTGGTGTCCTTTGATGGTTGTGGTTTGGGATATATTGCTTGCGTTTTGGATGATTTTGTTGGTTTGCATGGGTTGTGGTTGTGGTTGTACTTGTGGTTAGGGTTGGTTGTGGCTTTGTATTGTTGGCTGTGGGTATGGTTTGGTGGTTTGTGTTGGTTGTGGTTGGGATTATATGGTCTGTGGTTTGGTTTATTTGGTTGGGTTATATGGGTTTTGATTGTTGTTTTGTGGTCTTTGTTGGTTGTGGTTTGGATGCGGTTGTGGTTGGGATTGCTTTGATTGTGGTTTGGTTAGCTGTGGTTAGGATTATCTGGGTTGTGTTTTGGGTTGTGCATTATTTATTGGTTATGATTGGGGTTGCTATGGTTGGGTTTATGCTAGCTGTGGTCGGGGTTACTCTTGGTTGTGGTTTGGTTGGTTGTGGTTAAGGTTATGTAGGTTGTGGTTGGGGTTGTTTTGATTTATGATTTTTGTTGGCTATAATGTTTTGCACACAAAAAGTCAACTTTATCATTCATATATGTATTGTGAGGTTGACAACGTTGGTTTTCCTAATCTTATGTATAACAATGATGGGAAAAAAAAGAGTTGAACTAATCAACTTTGATTCATATAATTGTCCTCACTTATTTGCATTCACAGTTAACCACAAATACTACCTAGTCTTAAAATACTCGACACTGTTAACCACACATAATACTTGATATGAAAGTACATATGAAATAGTTGACCCACAAGTACTATCTAGTTTTACGGTCTACATGTTATAATTAATCATATATACTATCTAGTCTTGAAGCTTGCAAGACATAATTAACCACATAAACTACATGATCTTAAAACTCATATGATGCAGTTAACCACGGACAACATTTTAAACACACATGAAACTCTTAACCATAAATACTACCTATTCTTAAAGTTTGTATGATACAATTGATGATCTTAGATGGAATACTCCGTTGATAAATTGATATTGCTGAGCTTTTATTCGATTTGTTGTCTTTTTTTTAAATTTTGTTTTGATTTTTTTAGTTAATTTTTTAGCTAGAAGTTAAATTATATAATTTCCACCAAATTTTTTATCTTCATGATACATTGGATGGAGAAACAAAAGTAATTTGATATATCAGTCATTTGGGAGAAGATGAATTATATATTAATGTGACATGCTTGGAAAAGATCGAAATTGTCAATAGAATAACCACACTTCAATAAAGAAGGCCGATAAAACATAACAAAAAATTTTCTTGAAAAAACAAAAGATTGTATGATAAAAACTCAGTTGAAGAACAAATGAAATCAAGTGAAAAAAAAGTAAAAATTTTGGAACAAGTAAAGAGGGGTGGCTAAATTAGGTTGAGACATTGTTAAGAAAATAGCGGATGCATCAGAAGAGTGGTGGAAAGAAAAAAATTCATGAAGTAGAAATAGTTATATGAATCATTTATATTCTTTTGTTAATTGAATTATGATTTTATCAATTGTAGGTCCTGCACAATGTAAAAAAAAAAAAAAAGATTTCTTACATAAACTTTTGGGCAAAAAACTTGATTCTATGTTTCTCATTTCCCAAAATTTGGATAAGCTTGAATATGCTCATTAAAATGAAGTTTAACAAGAAGCACCACAAGAGAGAAGGTTAATCAAATCGCTTCAAAAGCTTTGCACCCTCCACCTAGAAGCATAACAAGAAAATGCAGGTCGACACCCAACATATATCTGGGCAGATTTCATTGTTCATTATTGACTTGCACCGATATAACATCGCATGCTAGCATGACATTTCAAGGATACACTATGACAAATCGTAAAGCTACTGGACTCCACTCTCGAGATGTTTGATTATATGTCACTATGTTTATTCGCTATAAAATTTCTAGGGGATCGAACAGTCATGTTGACGATATCGAAACAAATAGTTATCTCCGATATTTTTTAAACAATAGGTTTATTTAATTTATGTTTATTTTTTTAATTTCTAGTTTTGATTTATGTAATAATTTAACCTTTTATGTCGAATAATGTCATGTGTTGTGTTCATGTGACATTGAAGTATGTATGTTTGTTTTTCACTAGTAATACTTTAATTATTTAGCTGCTCACTTATAACACATTTTGTTATTTTTATATATTTTAACATAAAAAGTAGTCAGATGAACTCATCAAATGAAGAGGAAATTATAGAGATAGTGGAACGGACAATAATTCTGACAATTACAATGTTTTATCTATGAGTACTATTAGACAAATTTGTGCTTGACACCGTGTCTTTCTCATATGTAGGCGACAAATGGATTGTTGAGCCGCTATCATTCTGATTTACACTCAGCAAAGTATTGGCAATCACTTTATATGTTGTCACTTAACGAGTCGATTCGTACTGCTGAATTGCGATTCAAACACAGCAGAGACGTTTAGTAGATATTTCAATTTTGAGTTAATTATTTGGTTAAAATGTAAAACAACATTGTCAAATAACATTTTCAAACTCATTCATATCATGTTTTTATGCGTATACCAAGAAAATTTGTAACGATGTGAAATGCATGACATTCTTCAAAGTTTTGATTTATATATTTAATTTGTATGCATGCTTTACAAAAAAAAAAAAAAAATTCTAATGAATATTTTAAATAGGATTGCATATGAACAATTGATGACACAAATGTCAATGCATGCGTTGACAACAATGATAAGATTACATATATTAGACGTTGTGAATCTGCAACATAGAATATCTTTGCAGTTGGTGACTTCAATATGTGATTTACAGACGATCAAGTCTTCGAGATAATTTTTTATTTATAACATCTCTCTTGACTTGTTCATTATCTAGAGCGAACTCATTATCATTAATATCGAAAAACCTGTAATCTTCACGTGTCATATTTCCGGGACAACATAAACTCTTTCCATATCCACTTTCTCCTTTTTATGTGTATTCAGAATACGGTGTACCACAATGATACAAAGCTCGTAATGTAATTCATACATTGAACTCTTTTTTTTGATAATGTAATATATTATGCTTTTAATTGACAAAGTAAACTACATATGCAATAGAACAATAAAAAAAAGTACTAGGTTTCATAATCAGAAATAAAAAACCAGATGTAAGTAAAAATATGCATATCTAAACTTATAACCTTAAAATTAAAATATCAAAACATAAAAGAAAAAAAATAGACATCAATCAATCATCAATACATCTCAAACATTAAACATCAACCTAAAGACACTACAAAATATTAACTAAATATACTCGATGAATTCACTAGTACATTTGTAATGTCTTCTCTTAATTTGATTATCTTCTTAGCACCTTCCTCATAAGATGTCTTGAATTCATTCACACTAATGTCTTTTTCAAGTAATGATTGTCATGCTGAATGTTTCAATGTTTTTACAGGTATGTATATTAGATCTTCATCTAAGAGCCTGAAATCAACATCGTCCCAAGATGGACGTCTCAGTATAAAATTATGGAACAACTTTATTTATATGCTTTTTGAAAGAATATGTCGGCATATCTCAGCATATGACCAACTTCTTCCATACGTCGAATGTTCTCTCAATAATACTCTATAATAATAAATTATTTTATTGAACAATTCATTTCTCTCTAATCACTTGGTTGCTATGCTCAAAATCATAAAGATGGTATCTCATATCAAAGGACTAAGAAACCATCATGCTCTTTTAATAAATGAAGTAAACCTTTTCATTATTTGTATTTTAAATTTAAGCATTGTGTACGATTTTGATTCAATTCTTTTATTGTGTGCGTTTGGTTACAAAAGCGTATTTCAACGCTGGATTAGTGGCATCTTTTCAATTAGAAAAGATAAAGCAAACAAGTGCTCGAACTATATTATTAGTTGTCATTTGAATAAAAAATATGAAATTTTAAATTTAAAATACAAATATTGCTCTATTTCGTCGAATAAACTCTACTCACATCTTTAAGAGTGTGTTTGGGACGGCGGTGCGGTGACGCATCGTAGTTTTTTTAATATTTGATGAAATTGTACGAAAATTTAAATTTAAAATATAAATATTGCTATATTTCATCGAATAAACTCGACTCACATCTTTAAGGGTGTGTTTGGGGCGGCGGTGCGGTGACACATCGTAGTTTTTTTTAATATTTGATGAAATTGTGTTGTTTGCATTCTCAAATGGTTGTTAAAAATTATGTCTTTTCACCAAACCTTACTATCTGCGGCGGTTGCTAAAAAAATTACGACCTCGCTTTTTCAAAAGGGAAATTTTAATAGCCTCTGCAGCTTTTTAAACAGCAGTTTCACAGCTGGTTAATCAAACAACTGCAACTAACCTCAAATAGGCACCAAGATTTATGATAAAATCACTTTTACTTTTAAATACAAGTATTATTATATTTCAACAAAATCTGTTTGAATTTATAAAAAACTTGGTAAGTAAATACTCTCAAGACAACCAAATTAACTCTCTTTTGCATGAAATTTTAATACGCCAAATGATATGCTTTTTCATACAATCAATTTTTATCATGATAATATCATAATATAAACTTTCTAAAAGAACAACAACAACAACAACAAAGCTTTAATCCCACTACGTGGGGTCGGCTATATGAATTCTTTTTCTCCATTGCGTCCTATTTAGTGTCATATTTTCATTCAGTTCTAATAAATTAAGATCATTTTTAATACAATAAGCCCAAGTCTTCCTAGGTCTACCTCTGCCTTTCTTAACGATCATTTTTAATACAATAAGCCCAAGTCTTCCTAGGTCTACCTCTGCCTTTCTTAACACAAATCGAATCTAAAACATCTACTCTCCTAATCGGATCATCTAATGGTCGATGTTTAATATGACCAAAGATGGTCGACGTTTAATGTGACCAATACGACTTTCTCTAATTTTGTCCGTCACAGGAGCTACCCCAACCCTATCACGAATATATTCATTTCGGCTTTCTCTAATTTTGTCTGTCACAGGAGCTACACCAACCCTATAACGAATATATTCATTCCGCATTT
>JXCR01135399.1:11010-46163 GCA_002079205.1 Phalaenopsis hybrid cultivar
ACTTAATTCCTTTATAATTTATACACTCTTGTGCATCCCCTTTATTCTTAAAAATGGGGACCAAAATACTCTTCCTCCAGTCTTCCGGTATCTTTTTTGTTTTTAAAATAATATTAAAAAGTTTAGTAAGCCAAGAATCTCTCAAATCTCCTAAATATTTCCACACTTCAATTGAGATATCATCAGGTCCTACAGACTTTCCACCGTTGGTTTTCTTTAAANAGTTTTCTTTAAAGCCTCATCAACTTCTTTTTTGCTAATGCGACGGTAGAAATGATTTATAAACTTTCTAAAATGCAGTTAAATTTAAAAGCTTAAAAATATATTGAAAATATAGTAATATATATGTCGAACAAAGACCCAATGACGCGTCTCTATTTTGACTATGAAGCTATGTAGAACTTATATTATTCTGTAAGAAACACAGAAAATCATATGAATATAAAGATATAATATATTGTTCATTGCATGGATACAAATTCTATGAGATTTGTCTCTATATTTATACCATTTAAAAGTAATAATCTTCGTTTTGGGATTTTATGAGATGGATGCTTTAGAAGCTTGTAAGATTAAGAGTATGTTTGAGGCAGTTGCAGCTTATTACAAACTGTTGATAAGTAATTGTTTTGCAAATAAATGATCATTCTGTTCATTTGCAGTAACATTGTTTACAACAGAATTATCATAACAATATATTTGATACTTGAGAAGTCAAAAAATCATTTCAAAACTATACAAATGATAAGATATACACCCACTTAACAAGTGTGTATCAAGATTGTTTAACTAGAGAAAAAAAAATTATTAAAATTACATTTAAAAATATTAAGATCACAAAGGTAGTTGGTCATTATGGTGGTCATAATTTTGCTAAAAACCCATCCAAGTTTTAAAATTATTTTTTTCTTATTCTTTTATAATTTTACATTTACATTATTTCCAAGCCAAACTTACTTCCTTAGAATGATTATTTTGGTAGTTTCCATTAAACCAATTTTATGCACTAGATTACTCAAGTAATGAATAATTTTGATGTTTTACACATTAATCTAATACTTTATTATAATTCTTTAAAACTTATAATATCCATAGTGTTTATATCACTATTTTTTTCTTTTTGCTTTTCTAAGTGTAACAAGTGTTATTTCATTATGTTAAACTCATTAGTTTAAACTTATAGTTATTATTTTAATGATCACAAATAAAAAATATTGTTAAACAAAGGAAAATCAATATTTCTATATTTCTTTGCACATTAAAATACAAATAGATTTACTTAAATGCCCGTAACTATAAAGTTAGTAGAGGTTACAGTAAAAGTGAATTATGAATACACAAATTAGTAAGAACTCAATTGTTATCACACAATGATTATCTTTATCTATCAAATAGTCATTTGCTCGAACATAATTGTCTACTGCACATGACCATTAAAAATGACAACAGTATTAATTTTTCTAAAAGGAAAGGTATTGTTTCATATATATATATTAAAAATATTCTAATTTTCATTAATGAAAGTAAAATGGATACAAGCAAGTAAAGAAATACTTAGCTCGATAAAATATGGGCTCGATTAAAGACAACGAGAGTGAAGGAAGCAACAACAGTTGACGTGGCATGTGGGTGCCCATGTTTGTAGGCATTTCTAGCCCTCCAACATTAGTACACAACCTTGAGAAAAAATGATAATTAGCCCGAAATTGATGCCTTTCAGATCTTTGAGGCCATTAATAATATCCTGCTTATTGCCAAAATTCGAAACCATGAAACCCCATCATAAAAGTTTGCCTTTAACCTCTAGAAGAACCTTGCACATCATGATAATTTGCTTGGTGTCTTTATCTCATTGCATCTCCAAGGACAGCGCCTCTCATATGCAAGCCCTCTTTTAAAAAGCCAACAATTCATTGGAATGAAATTAAGTACAAGACACCACCAAAAAGTTTCCACGATGGTGAATTTTCAATTTTTAAGACATAGAGAGGAGTTCCAAAAGAATGATAAAAAAGGTAGGAAGATAACTGACAACCCTGTCAGAATCCACAATCCACCAAGATTCAAGGAGAAATGTTCCCATGGATAAGAAGGCCAATTCCAAGTCTTTCAACACAAGCCACAATCCATTTCCTAAATTTTGTCAGAAACCATATACTTTCCATGACCCAGTGGGGAGTTTACAAACTTCATTTTTCGTCGTTCTATTCCATATAAATTTTGAGAGCCATGAAGTCTAAAGTGGACGTAGAATGTTTGAACTTATTGATTAGCTCCTCTATGGCTAGGAGATAGTGGCTAGAGATCAATCTACCCAAGACGAACACAACTTGTTCTTTGGAAACAAGTGAGAAAAGTAAACTTTCCAATTGATTAACAAGAACTTTAACAACAATCTTGTAAATAGTCTGGCCAAAAATAATATGTCGGTTGTGAGCATACATATTGGCATTATTTTTTTTGGTAATGAGAATGATCAATGTGTCGTTCCACTATTAAAGAATAGAAGCATTTTTGAAGTCCCGAATGACATTGATCACGTCTCTGCAAACAATGTTCCAACAATGCAGTTAGAGCGTGTCAAGTTTTTGCTTGTGTAGGTATCCTTGGTAATGACTCAAAAAACTTGACACGCTCCAAGTGTGGTGAAGCACAAGCAACTCACACAAGTATATGTGGTGTATCATTAGTTTATGAAATGAAGTTCTATGTTTCATTCCCACAAGGAACGAGATGATTCCAAATGCAAAAAAGTTTTAGTTTACTACTTTTAGTCCTTGCCTAAATTGTTGAAATTTTCAAAGTTGAATAAATGTTCCTACCCTAATTTAAAGTGAACAAAAATTAAGTTTTCAAACAATAAAAGGAAAGAGTTGTTGATTCAAGTATTTTCCCAAAATCTCATTTAAAGTGGTTAAGTAGGGATTTAAGTTTACCAAGTGATTCAAAAGCAAGTGTCAAACATGATCAAATTCTTCCTTTTCTACTTCCAGTAGTCTAAGAAAGATTGATGATTAATTAATTTAGTTCTCTAAATCAAATAAAAGGCCCAAAACAAACTCACTCCCTATTTAGTTTGCACGAATTCAAAGGTAATATTCCTATTACGATAAATTTCTATGGTTAACTTAATCATTCCTCTCAGATTTCTTCAAAAAATTTAAAATCATGATTAAATTAGCTGGCCAAGTTTAAAGTCAATAGGCTCTTTAAGTTAGTCTAACTCCATTGAAAAGTTTACATGAAGAACCACATACAAATGCCAATAATCATCCTTACACTTTCACAACAAAGGTGAACATAAAATCTACTCATTAAACATGCCAAATTTCATCAACAAAAATATTGTATTAAAGAAAGAAATCATATATAAGAGTCTCACAAATTGTTTCTTAGAGAAAATAAACAAGAACTCGATATACTTATTTCTCTCAAGTCCCGAGTATGCTGATGGAACTACAAGCACTCTTACGCTCACAATTTTCCACACTCTCTTTAAAACTCGCTCTAAAATTCCTAGTTGGGCTTCTCACCCTTCTCTAGAAGCTCTTCACGTTTTCAATGGCAGAAAAGACCTCTAAAATGTCAAAAAAGCATCAGTTTTATACCTCCTCTTGGTGAAAGGCTGCGTCTAATCTAGGAACCATTAATTTTCAAATTCCGGCGCTTAGGCGCCACTGGCTAGGATTCAAGCTGGGCTTTTAGCGCCTAAGAGGCCATATTGAGGTGCCTAGGCGCTGCTAAAGCAGTGTCTACTTTTCAAGCGATTGGGAAGTTGGAACAATCCACAAGACATTTCGCGCCGCTGATCTGGAGCTTAGGTGCTACCCTATCAACGCCTACTTTCTAAACGCTCTATCTTGCACATCTTTGAGCTAGGTTTGGTGCCTAGGCAACATACCAGGAATTTGCTCTGATTAGTATGTTCCAAGCTTCATTCGATCCCCTTTCCTACATTCTGTAAAACAACAACAAAAATAACTTCCTCCAAGCGTAATATAAACATATTAAATGGAAGAATTAGGGTACAAAATATGTGCAATTCATACCCGTCACTAACACTTTAGTTTTAGCTCACGAAGAAGCATTGTTTCACTCCAATATTTTTGAAATAAAAAGGAAGTCTTCTTTATTTCTCATAAGTTCCTCGCAAGTGATGACCAAATTCGACAAAAGTCCACCACATTGTCCAAGAGGGTTGTTCAATGGATAAGAGACAGTCTTGCAAACAACTGTGAATCATTTGCTTCCTTCGACTAATTACTCACATTGATCTTATCGGTCAATATTGAAATCTCCTCAGAATCGAACCATCAACAATAGTCTTTCACTGCGAGAGCAAGAATGATGTCAGACTCAGCGGTCTTCGAGTCTCTGATCTTCATAAGCTCACTCTTGTCTGACCCAAAGAAGAAAGAAAGAAAAATCCCATTGAGTAAGAATAATAAGCCCACGCCTCCATTTATAGAATTTCATATCAGTTGGTTTACATGCACTCATCACAAGGAAAATAAAATCTACAGTAAAGATTAAATAAAAGTTTAAGGAAAAACCACCGAAAATCTTATTTTCATTCATGGTTAAAAAATTAAAAAGCTTTGTAATATTTCCTTGCAAATATTCAGAAAAAAAAAGAAAATTTTCTTAAGTATAGGAAAAGGTCAAGTACAGGTCACACATTTGACAACCTGCTATCATCCTTCTTGCATGCTGCCTTCTCCTCTTCCTCCTTTGATTCCAACAAGAGAGTGGCAAATTTTTCCATGTTGGTCCACTCGGGGAAGACCAAAATTTCCTTCACCACATGGTCTATGTAAAATGAAACCCCTCATTGAGCTTCACAGTAAGAAGTGCCACTACATTGGGTGGGAGGAGAGCTCGATGAAAAGTTTGTCAGACATCTTCATTGTTACAATTTTTTCTATCATGGCTCGGTTGTCTTCCAAGTAGTCGATAAAAAATTTGACTATTTCAGTATTTTAACCTCATTTATCTTTGCATGTTCTTCTATTTCCTTTGCCCTTTTCTCAACCACTACCAACATCTGTTAAGTCTCCAATCGTTCTTTCCATTTATGGAGGAAACTCGCCGATTGTAAGTGGGAAGCCTCCCAAACCATCAACATGTAATTGTCGATTATTCGGTATTGGGTGTATATGCTTTGCTCCAAGAGGGCCTCTTCATAGATGAGAGACCATATGACATCGACCAACAATTAAGGGTATAGAGACATCATCAGGGAATCAAAATATCAATCCTTCCTAAGGTTAATTAGTGTGTCTGCTGATCTTCACCTCCTCATTCTGCATTGGAATCCACTTGAATGAGGATCTCCGCTTATTATTAGAGAAAGGAAAGGTTAGCTCACTCAAATCAGTCATGAGAGCTTTCCCCTTGAGACGTCTCTCTTTGTGAATGTTGGGCTTGGGCTCCTCTTGGGTAGATTCTGTGGAGCCAACCAAAGAATGGTGGCTCTCTGCGTCCATAGCTGAAAAGTTGATAAATGAAGGAGCAGCCGATCGGGGTGGAAAGTGTTACTTCATCCCTAGCAGGAAGGTTGATAAATGGTTGAGACCTCCCTCTCACACCATATCGACTCTGCCATGCTAGTTGTTTTCTCCCCCTCTTAATGTTGCACAACTGAAGGACTTGCAACAGACAAAGAACTTTTACTGGGTGCCAAAACAATTTTTCTCTCAATGAAAGCTAGCTCACTAGTGGCAATCCTTTGAAAATAATAGATGAATCAGACTTGGAATAAACAAGTTTGATACATTCCAAATCTCTCCCAACAAGAACAATGTTGGGGTTTAGCCAACTCACAACTTTAGCTGCCTCTCAAAGAGAACAGTTTCAGCATGAACACTCACATGGGCCATCTTCATCTTCACCCGAGTAGCAACTATCGCCTCCCTCTCAGCCTCATTAGAATCACAAGTCTTCCAACATCCTCGGTCATCCAACTAAATGTCTCCGGTTATGACACCTTTTTTATAATTATCGGGTCAAGATATTGAAGAACCAAATGTTGATGCCCTTTGACGTCCCTAGCCTCTACTAACACTATATCTGACACCTTTTTCTTTGACTTCATTAGAGCAACACCAGACTGTACAGTCTGGATATATAAAATTTTTGAGGGGAAAAATCTTGGAAGAAACATAGCTTTGAATCATTCACTTTATTTTCTAGTATTTGTAGTTGTAACTTTGTATTGAGGCAAACTAAATAAAGTCATATGGACCAACCTGAAATGAGATTAATTAGTCAAAGATCTCCATCAACTAGGGGATCCCGAAATGACAACAAAACATGTTGAAGGTCTTCATAGCTGTTTTGAAGTTCAGTTGCAATTGAACGGGAATGACTCCATAATGATTGAATATGGGTTGTAACTCTTAGAAAATGATCAGTCATAGTCCAAAGCAGAACTGCTCCTTATAGAAGAGGAGGTCTGTTCCATTTAAAAAAGTTGCTTGGTCATTTTCCTCAGGAATCTGAAACCTAATTGAAGGATCAAAGGCATATCTCTTGAAATCGATCCACTTCCCTTGAAGTCATCCATGATTGGTCATTCGACAAGATTGAGCCAAGATCGACCAACAGGCCTTTGGAGAATACTTCAGAAGAATTAAGAAGAGTGTAGAAAAAGAAAGCTAAGGGGAAAAAAAGAAAAGTAAGGATAGAAAGATGAGGTAAAGCGTGACTTCATCAAATCCCACACCTTTATATATAGGAAAAATGGAAGAAGTTGAGCCGTCACACAAGGATAAAAATAGAATTTTGTAATAGTTTTAAGAACACATACAAAAGGAAAGTTGCCTCTTATACAAAACTTCTCTCCCAAACACAGATTCACCAGATCCATCTCGACATGATCTTGGAGTGTGAGGGATCTCTACTGGATGTCAGACAGTTCCTAGCAAAGAATGACCATCTATCTCTCCATCCTCTTTACTTTCTCCATACGAGAAAGTAGCTCACACACCTCATTGTCTTGCTAGATCCAAACTGATTGAGAAAAGAAGTTCTTAAATGATAGATGTGTAGAAAGGAGAATTAACTATACACATCAATGATCAAACAGTTACTTTTAACATTTTAAGATCAATGAAGTATCCTGCAAAAGGTAAGGATGATGAATGTTATAGAATGGATATTATAAGATATCTGAGTGAATGCCATTTTAAAATAAAATATGAAGAAAAATCTGAAATCAAAGATTTGGAACATGAGCAAGAAGAGGAATTAGATCAACTTGAAGATCTTTATAAGGAAAATTCAAACTATGTTCGAGAAAGTTTTGAAATTCAGGACACAACAAAAAAATATAAATCATTTTGTCCATCAATTTAAAAACCTCTAGAACTTGAGTTGAAATTACTTCCTGATCATTTAAAATATGCTTTTTTAGGTGATTCCTCTACTTTTCTAGTTATAATTTTCTCAAAATTAGCGGAAGAAGAAAAAAGATTCATGAAAATTTTGAATAATTTTAAGAAAGCCTTTGGATGGATAATAACTGATATTAAAGGAATCAGTCCTTCAATTTGTATGTATAGAATTCATATGAAAGAGAACTGTAAACCTAGGACTGAACCTCAAAGGAGATTGAATCTTATTATGAAAGAAGTTGTTAAGAAAGAAATTCTAAAGTGGTTAGATGCTAAAATTATCTACCCTATTTCATATAGTGCATGAGTTAGTCCAATTCATTGTTTTCTTAAGAAAGGAGGAGTAGCTATGACTTTAAATAAATACCTACTAGACAAGCACAGGGTGGTGAATATGCATTGATTATAGAAAATTAAATCTTGCTACTAGAAAAGATCATTTTCCACTACCCTTTCTAGATCAGATGCTGGATAGACTAGCTGAACATAAATACTTTTGTTTTCTAGATGGATTTACTGTTCATCTCCAAATTCAAATAACTCCTGAAGATCAAAATAAAATAACATTTACTAGTCTTTATGATACATCTGATTTTAGAAGAATGCCCCTACTACATTTCAAAGATGTATGATAGCTATTTTCTGTGATTTAATTGAAAAAAGGATTGAAGTCTTTATGAATGATTTTTCAGTGTTTGGAACTTCATTTGAGTCATGTTTAGAACATTTATCAAAAGTTCTTAAGCGTTGTGAAGAAACAAATTTAGTCCTTAATTGGGAAAAATGTCAATTTATGGTAGCAGGAGGAATTGTATTAGCACATCAAATATCAGAAAATGATATGGAAGTAGATCCTACTAAAATTCAAGTGATCGCTAATTTACCTCAACCAATATAATGGAAATTAGGAGTTTTTTAGGACATGTTGGATTCTACAGGCGATATATTAAAGACTTTTCAAAATTGCTAAGCCTTTATGTCATTTACTGGAGAAAGATGCAATTTTCAATTTCGATGAAGAATACCTAAAAGCTTTTGAGTTATTAAAAGAAAAATTAGTCACTACACAAATTATAGTTTCACCAGATTGGGGAAAACCTTTTGAACTGATGTGTGATACTAGTGATTATGCTATTGGAGTGGTTGTTTTAGGACAAAGATACTATAAAATATTCAAAGTAATTTACTATGCTAGTAAAACTCTTAATGAAGCTCAAATTAATTACATAATAACTAAAAAAAGAGTTATTAGCAATAATATATGCTTTTGATAAATTTAGATCATATTTAATTGGAAATCTATGAGTAGTGTATACATATCATTTTGCTATTAAGTACTTAATGAAAAAGAAGGATGCAAAACTTAGATTGCTACAATGGGTTCTTCTTTTGCAAGTGTTTGATTTTACAATAGTATATCAAAAGGGAAATGAAAATCAAATTGCTGATCATTTATCTATGCTTGAATTAGAATAACGACTCTATTTTGAGAAAGAAATTAATGAATATTTTCCTGATGAAAAATTGTTCAACATTAATGAGTGGCATGCTCTGTGGTTTGTCGACATTGTGAACTTTCTTGTTGGTGATATTATACCCTATGAAATGACATACCAACAAAAGAGGAAATTTATATCTGACGCTAAGACTTATTTTTGGGATGACCCATTTTTATATAAACAAGGGAAGGATCTTATTATTCAAAGATGCGTGCCTTCATAAGAAACTTATGAAATTATCCAAAAGTGTCATAATTCCGATTTTAGGGGACATTTTGGTGATGATAAAACAACATACAAAATTTTACAATCTGAATTTTATTGGCGTACTATCTTTAGAGATGTTAATGCTTATATCAAAACATGTGGTAGATGTCAACGTGTAGGCAATATTTCTAGAAGAAATGAGATGCCCTTCAACTATATGCTGTAAATTGAAATATTTGATGTTTGAGGATTAGATTTCATGGGATCATTTATACCATCTTTCAGAAATTTATATATATTGTTAGCAAGCGACTATGTATCCAAATGGATCAAACTTGTAGCTTTACCTCGATGTGATGCTCAAAGTGTTGCAAAATTTTTAAGAACAAATATATTTTGTAGATTTGGGATGCGGAGAGTGATCATAACTGACAAGGGAAGTCATTTTAGAAATGTCATAATGGAGAGATTATTAAAGAAACAACATATAAATCATAGAATTACCACTGCTTATCATCCTCAGACAATTTTGACTGAATTATGCAATCATAAAATTAAAAGGATATTGGAAAAATATGTGAATCCAACAAAAATGGATTGGTCAGTCAAACTTGACTATGCTTTGTGGACTTATAGGACTGCATACAGAACCACTATAGAAATGTCCCCATATAGGCTAATATTTAGAAAAACTTGTCATTTATCTGTTGAACTTGAGCATAAAGCATATTGGGTGATTAAAGAGTTCAATTATAATTTAATGGACGCTGGTGAGAAAAAAGATTATTCAAATTAAATGAGCTTGAAGAGATATGAATGAATCTTATGAGAGTGCTAAAACTTACAAAGAAAAGATGAAAATGTGGCATCATCAGTGGATTCTTATTAAAAATTTTCAGCCAGCGCAACAAGTTTTGCTATATATTGTCAAGGTTAAGATTATTTCCAGGCAAACTTAAGTCCAGGTGGATGGACCCATTTGTTGTGATAAAATTTTATCCATATGGAGCTGTGGATATTAAAGATCCCAAATCTGAGAAAATATTTAAAGTGAATGGTCATAGACTAAAACCCTATTCTATAGAGAATCAATTTAAATTAAATGATAGTATGACGTTGGGTCAACCAGAATAAGCACTGGTTATGTCGGGCTGACGATGTAAACCAAGCGCTCTGTGGGAGGCAACCCATAGTTATCAGTGTGCTTTTGTTTTGAATGTTTTTTGTGTGTGATTAAGAAAAAAATAGGGAAGTATTTTAAGACTATTATGTGTTATTAATTATTTTAAGACTTATTAAGTGACTTAGACATGTTAGAATGAGTATTTGGACATTAAGTTGCCTGGTGCTAAATCAAGCACTAACATTTAAGCGCCAATATTCGGCGCTTAAGCGCGGACGATAAAAATCATGTGCGAATTTCAATTTCTAGAAGATCTAACCGCAAATTGGTTAACTTGAACATGCCATGACAATTTTAGGACATGTCTAAGAGCTATAGGAAGGATTTTGGTCTATAAATATAAAGGTTTTATAAAGAATTTTCACCACAATTCAAATTCTAACTGTAAAAGTCTAGAGACATTTAGAGAAAATGTCTTCATGGGAGATGGATTTAAAGAAAAAGGAAGTGGCCATGAGGAAGAAATTAATTAGTCAGAGTGCACAAGAAATGTATAACGATTTCTTAGCCTTTGTTATTGAAGGAATAGCGGAAAAGATCAACAAAATTGAACGTCGTTTCAATTGAGGCAAAGGTAAATGAAGTTAATGCGCATCTAGAGCATATTGGATGACAATTAAAAATACAATTTAGACATACCAGTTATATAGAGGAAGTGGATAAGGTGATGTATCTTAAGCAGAAATGGATTGAAGAAAATTGTATCAGAGCTCGTCACCACCATTCGTTTTATCAACTATATATTCCAAATGCCTAAGGAGAGACTAATGAGAGACAAGAATTTGTTCCAACAAATGAAGAATGAAATTAAGTTCAACGCTAAGATTTGCTTGTTATGAGTGTTTTTATGTGTTAGTGTTAGGTCTTATTTTTAGTGTTTATGTGATTATGTGTTTTATTGTGTAAGTTTGTTTAGTGTTTGTATTTAAGAAATTTTCTCATCCGAGACTCTATGAAATGAGAATTATGTGTTGTATGTTGTTTGTAATAGTTCGTGAATGAATATAAGTGTTTGTTTGTGAAAAATTTGTGTTATTTTTTACTTCAAATTGAATTAGTAATACTAGAGAATTTTGAGAGAGAGGAGAGTTAAAGGGGAAGAAATTATGTATTTAATTGTTATAAGACCATTTAGGGGTGGTTTACTTAAGCTAATAGTGCATTTTACTTAGGATAAAAAATATCAAAAATCGTGCACTGGCGCCTAAGTGCCACAACCCTGTGCTTAAGAGCGAGGCAACCTGAGAGGCAGGCGCCTAAGCGCCAAATATCCACGCTTAAGTGTCGGTTCACAAATGGTTAAAAGTGAAAAATAACCCCAAAAATTTCCATTTTTGCTCCTGCCATCATCTTCTTCCTCTGACATTCATGATTTTAAGTTTAGGGCAAACTTTATTTTGGAGATTTCTTTATGGATTCAAGCCAAATTTGCTACATTTGGATTTCTTGAGGTAAGAGCTTCACTTCTATGTGAAAATTTTGGATTTTCACCATGTATTTTGAGTACGTTTGGAGAAACATAAAAATCACTATTCATTGTGAAAATTGGAGAAAAATCTATGAAAATTACATAGAAATTATAGTTTAAGCTTATAAGAGTTGAGTTTAGTAGTTTAGACTTGATTCATGGATTTATTTTGGAATTTTTAAAAATTTTTAGAAATGACACAAAGAATGAAGAGAAGCAAGGGGAAGTCCCATTTTGATAGGAGTAAATTTGTGAGTTCAAAAGCTCAAGATCGGCACAGTGATGCTCTGCAATCACAAAAACTTATACAGGAGCGTCTGGGAGGACCTGTTGAAGATTTACTTGTTCGTCAACAGTGAGAATGATTCTTTTATTTTTCAGCTGTAGCAATGATTTATGTAGTTAGGGAGTTTTATGCTAATCTCCCAGAGGCAGAAGAAGATCAAGTTATGGTCAGAGGAAAATCAGTACCATTTTNTGTGAAAAATTTTTGTTATTTTTACTTCGAATTGAATTAGTAATAATAGAGTTTTGAGAGAGAGTCTCCTCTCTCTCAAAGGGGAAGAAAATAGTTATTTAAGTATTATAAGACCATTTATGGGTGGTTTACTTAGGCTAATAGTGCATNGTGAAAAATTTTTGTTATTTTTACTTCGAATTGAATTAGTAATAATAGAGAGTTTTGAGAGAGAGGAGAGTTAAAGGGGAAGAAAATAGTTATTTAAGTATTATAAGACCATTTATGGGTGGTTTACTTAGGCTAATAGTGCATTTTACTTAAGATCAAAAATATTAAAAATCATGCACTAGCACCTAAGCGTCACAACCCCTCGCTTAAGCGCGAGGTAACCCGAGAGGCAGGTGCCTAAGCGCTAGTTCACGAAAATCGGTTCGCGAACGGTTCAAAGTGAAAAATAATCCCAAAAATTTTGGTTTTCACTTCTGCAATCGTCTTCTTCTTCCTACGTTTGTGATTTTGAGTTTATGGCAAACCTTATTTTGGAGATTTCTTGGTGGATTCAAGCCAAATTTGCTAGATTTGNACGCTTAAGCGCGAGCTAACCCGAGAGGCAGGCGCCTAAGCGCTAGTTCACAAAAATCGGTTCGCGAACGGTTCAAAGTGAAAAATAACCCCAAAAATTTTGATTTTCACTCCTGCAATCGTCTTCTTCTTCCTACGTTCGTGATTTTGAGTTTATGGCAAACCTTATTTTGGAGATTTCTTGGTGGATTCAAGCCAAATTTGCTAGATTTGGATTTCTTGAGGTAAGAGCTTCACTTCTATGTATAAATTTTGGATTTTCACCACGTAATTTGAGTACATATGAAGAAACCCAAAAATCACTATTCATAGTGAAAATTGGAGAAAGTCTATGAAAATTACATAGAAATTGTAGTTTAAGCTTTTAGAAGTTGAGTTTAGTAGTTTAGACTTGATTCATGGATTTATTTTAGAATTTTTGAAANTTTTGAGTACATATGAAGAAACCCAAAAATCACTATTCATAATGAAAATTGGAGAAAAGTCTATGAAAATTACATAGAAATTATAGTTTAAGCTTTTAGAAGTTGAGTTTAGTAGTTTAGACTTGATTCATGGATTTATTTTAGAATTTTTGAAAATTTTTAGAAATGGTACCAAGAATGAAGAGGAGCAAGGGGAAGTCCCATTTTCATTTGAGTAAATTTGTGAGTTCAAAGGCTCAAGATTGGTTTAGTGTGCTTTGCAATCACGAGAACTTATACAGGAGCGATGTTTTAAAAATTCTGGAAGACCTATTAAAAATTTAATTGTTCATCGATAGTGGGAATGATTCTGTTGTTTTTCTGCTGTAGCAGTGATTTCTATATTTCGGGAGTTTTATGCTAATCTCCCAGAGGCAGAAGAAGATCAAGTTATGGTTAGAGGAAAATCAGTACCATTTTTTCTTGAGGGAACTAACATGTTTTACCAGTTGCCTCCCGATACATTGTGTTTTTATTCGAGCTATAGTCCTACTGAGATAGAGTTGGAAGTGATTATTTCATATTTGACTGTTGGAAGAGGGCTCTGGAAGATTACAAAGGAAAGGTGAGTCAACTTTTCCACTTCAAAGTTAAATGCCNACCATTTTTTCTTGAGGGAACTAACATGTTTTACCAGTTGCCTCTCGATACATTGTGTTTTTATTTGAGCTATAGTCCTACTGAGATAGAGTTGGAAGTGATTATTTCATATTTTACTGTTGGAAGAGGGCTCTGGAAGATTACAAAGGAAAGGTGAGTCAACTTTTCCACTTCAAAGTTAAATGCCTCCTCAAAGGAATGACATTATTTTATTTCAGCTTGTCTACTGTCGACCAATCATCTCAGTGAAGTTACTAGAAAAAGNTGTGATGTAGAAAAATTTAAAGTTAAAAGTTTTTAAATGTAGAAATGAAAAATATTGTGTAACTATCTTTAGTAGAAGATATTGTATTTTTGAAAAATGTGAAAGGATTAGACTTTTATTTTTGAAACTTAAATTTCTTTTATGAAAAATAATTTTCATATGCTATTATTATGTTTTTAAGTAAAAGAAAATATCAATTCTTTACTTTAGAAAGGGAGGAGTGGAATTCAAAATTTTTAAAGACCTATCCAGATATAGTAATCCTTGCCTAAAAAAAAAGAAAAAAAAGAAAGAAAAAGAAAAGAAAAGAAAAGAAAAAGTTTAAAAGTGGAGGAGAAGCTTGAGGATTAGTGCCTAATCAAAAATTGGTTCCACATATAATCTTTTTAAAGTATAAGACTTGAGAAAATCTTAAGCTTAAGGATATAATATAGTAAGTAAAATAATACTTAATAAAAATTTTTAAGTGAAAGAAATAAAATGCCTAAGTTCTATATTTGGAAAATCTACAAGTATTTCTGAATTAGATAGAAACTCATTTTTTTCATACTTCTTCACTTTAAGGATTTCTAAACTTTAAGTTGGTCTAATTCACTAGAATTTTTTTCTAAATTAGACTACTATATTTCTAAAGAAAATTTTTTGAGCCTCCTAAAGAAACTCATATGCATATCATACTTAATTGGTTTTTAAAGATTGAAGTGTCACTTGAGGACAAGTAACATTTTAAGTTTGAGAGATTTTGATACACCTAAAATATATAGTGTTTTTATACACATTTTTACACTTATTTTTGAGATATTGCACTTTAATGGA
Source organism: Phalaenopsis hybrid cultivar (assembly GCA_002079205.1). Taxonomy (NCBI): domain Eukaryota; kingdom Viridiplantae; phylum Streptophyta; class Magnoliopsida; order Asparagales; family Orchidaceae; genus Phalaenopsis; species Phalaenopsis hybrid cultivar. Next base: position 25,949 of record JXCR01135399.1, read on the forward strand.
AGGTATTTGTGTGTTTTTTCTTCAGATATAACTAAAATTGTGAAAAATGGCAAAATTAGTGAAAGAGGATCAAATATGGAGCAAAAATGCAAAAATGGTGCAAAAGTATTTTGGCGTCTAAGTGCCAGATCCGACGCCTAAGCGCCGGTGAAATAGAGAAGGCCGCGCCTAGGTGCCAGAGACCCTGCGCTTAAGTGTCAGTGACAGTTACTTGATGGGTTATTTCATTTTGACAAATTTTGAAGGGACATTTGAGGCACCTATTCGCTAAAGAGGGTGGTTATGACCACTAGAAACAAAAATATGGTTAAAAGACTTGTGAAAGGAGGCATATTTTGGAGAATACATTGAATTCAGACAAATTTTGAAGAGATATCAAGGCACCTCTTGGAAAAATATAAGAAAGAGAGGCTTGAGACTTCTCAATGGCTGCTTTTAGTCTCCTCAAGGGGCTGCTTCTAGTCTCTTTAAGTGTTTCTTTTAGATTCTTCTTTGCTATGATTTCTGAGAGAGACTGTAAGACATCAATATCTATCTTTATTTTAGTTTTATTTTCTATTTTTTTAGAGTTAAGAGTATTGTAAGAAGAGGAGAGTCAAAGGAAATTCAAGAGTTTGGTGGAGTATTTGAGATAAGTTTTTATCTTTTTGTTACTACATTTGGTTTTAATTGAAACTTCTTGTTGGTTTGACAATGATTTCTGCTTTTAAACTAAAGCGTGGTTTTGGTTTCTCCATGAATTTTGAGTAGTTTTATTTATCTTTTTTCTTAAAATGATAAGTAAATAAAGTATTGAATGGAAGTTGTAGAGAGTATTGATCTTTAATGTTGGAGGAAGTTGTGATGATTTAACTTCATTTACTTCTTGATTTGGCCCATCAAGATGTTAAAATTTATTGTGAGAACATATAAGAACCAGGATGGTATTGTCTCAATCAACAATTGGAAAGGATCACATGAGATTGTATGGATGAGATGTAATCCATATGATTGAGTGCAAATAAATAGGAAAATAATCGTTGAAGGGTGTAGAGTTAGAGGACTTTATAGTGACAGGTTAAAGCCCCCAACTTAGTTTATTGCTTTAGGTTTTGATACGCGATGTTATCCCCCAAGTGGAGGGAATCGAGGGAACTCTAAAGTGATAGCTGGTATCTTCCCTACCCAGCCGGTGTTCAAAACTATTCAAACTTTAAATTATCCAATATTTTTTATAGCAACTCTAGTAAGGGTAAAGAAAAATATTGCTCCGATTTGNGGTTAGAAAAAATCACATGAGGTTGTATGAATGAGAATATAATACATATGATTGAGTGCAAATAAATTGTGAAATATTCATTGATGGGTGTAGAGTTAGAGGACTTTAAAGTGACAGGTTAAAGCCCCCAAAGTTTATTGTTTCAGGTTCTGATACGAGAATGTTAGCCCCCAGGTGGAGGGAATCGAGGGAGATTTAGAGTAAGAGCTAGTATCTTCCCTGCCTTGCAGGTCTTCAGAACTATTCAAACTTTAAATTAGCCAATGTTCTTTATAGCATCTCTAGTAAGGGCCTAGCCTGTCTTCAGAACTATTCAAACTTTAAATTAGCCAATGTTCTTTATATCATCTCTAGTAAGGGTTCTGCCTAGCCGATCTTCAGAACTATTCAAACTTTAAATTAGCCAATGTTCTTTATAGCAACTCTAGTAAGGGTAAAGAATGTTTTTTATTTGGCACAACACAATTTGCATACTTTCACAACAGAATTCCTATACTTATTACTGATTCACATAAGAAGAAAGATATTTTCATATTAAGTACTTTTCTTCTACAAAAACTTTAGTTATCTTTTTAACACAACACAATTTGCATACTTTCACAACAGAATTCCTATACTTATTACTGATTCATGATAAGAAATATTTTCATATTAAGTATTTTTTCTACAAAAACTTTAGTTATCTTTTTACTGTTTCTTTAAAATATCAAAATACCAAAAATATTTTAAAAAATAAATTCCTACAAAAATAGTTTTTAATTTAAGTAATTATCTTTTTAAAAATAGAATAACTTTCTAAAAAGTGCATATTGCATAATCTTTCCTGTGGGTTTGATATTCTGGTCTTAATAAAAAGTCATATATTACTTGATAACGATACATATACTTGCATAATATCCTAATATAAATATATATAAATTAAAAAGTTAAATTCTTATTTTTCTCCAGGATCAAATTTTTTTGGTTTTGTTGCAAAATAAGGAAATATAAATGAAAAATACCATCAGAACTATTGCTATACTGTGTATAGGCCATTGAGTATGACATCAGATATCAACGCACCTTTTGGAAAAATATAAAAAAGAGAGGCTTGGGACTTCTTAAGGGCTGCTTCTAATCTTCTGAAGGGGCTGCTTCTAGTCTCTTTAAGTGTTTCTTTTAGATTCTTCTTTGTTGTGATTTCTAAGAGAGACTGTAAGACGCCAATATCTATCGTTATTTTAGTTTTAATTTCTAGTTTTTGAGAGTTAAGAGTATTGTAAGAAGAGGAGATTCAAAGGAACTTCAAGAGATTGGTGGAGGGCTTGAGATAAGTTTTTATCTTTTTGTTACTACATTTGGTTTTAATTGAGACTTCTTGTTGGTTTGACAATGATTTCTGCTTTTAAACTAAACTATGATTTTGTTTTCTCCATGAATTCTGAGTAGTTTTCTTTATCCTTTTTCTTAAATTCATAAGTAAATAAAGTATTGGATGGAAGTTGTGGAGAGTATTAATCTTTAATGTTGAAAGAAGTTGTGATGATTTAACTCCATGTACTTCATTTACAAAACCATATCTCAAAGTAAGAATTAAAAAGTTATTCTTCTTTATTAATGTTTATTCTTCACAAAACCATATCTCAAAGTAGGGAGAATAATAAAGAAGACTACTTAGAATTATGAGAAGGTTACGACAGAACACGAATTTCATATATAAAAATAAGTTTACAAAATAAAAGAAATAAAAGGCACAACTTATCATTCCTAAGCAAATCTTTAGAAGTTCTCTTCAAGCATTTCTCTCCTTACAAGTACTCTTAATTCTCTCTTAGAAGTGTAAAGAAGAAGAAATCTCTGATCTTCTCTCTTTTCTTACAATCCTTGAAGAAAATCTCCAAGCCCTTGACTTTCTCTCTCTCTCTCTCTCTCTCTCTCTCTCTCTCACTCTGCCCCCCTTACATGCCACACCAATCAACTACAAAAACCCCTCTTTTATTAAAGGCTACCTCCCTTAAAAAAAATTCAAAATTCCCTCTAAAATTCTATCCAAAAGTCAACCTTTTTGAATTTAGAAGACATGTCCATTGATCAAAGAGACATAACCCTTCAAAAAAGAACCTTCTAAAGTGCTAGATGCATTGAATCACTCTAAGGGGTGTTTAGAACAACTGTCCATTTAAAAATTTGTGCAAAATTCATCTCGAACTGCCTTAATTTACAAAAAGTCATCTCTAGTGCATCTGACGCCAACTTGCTTAAGTTCGCGTTGTTATGGGTTTTGGTGCTTTTGGATCCAAATATAGTGCATCTAGCGCTAGCTCTCTGTCAAATGGTGCCTCTGGTGCATCTGGCACTAGCTCTCTGTAAAATGACGCTTCTGGAGCCAATCTAGCGCATCAGGCACCAGTATTCCCAAAATTTGCTGTTTTTGCCCCAAATTTCGTCCTTTTTGCTAATTTTGTTCCAAATGCCTAAAATTGATATACCTGCAACAAAAACTTGAAAATACCCTTCTATAAAGTGAAATATCACAAAAAATAAACATAAAATGTATACTTAAAACAACATATTATTTTGGTGTATCAAAATCCCCCAAACTTCAATTTTACTTGTCCTCAAGTGACACTTTTACAACATAAAAGCATATGGCTTAGGATAGAAATTAACTTATAACTTTTATACTTTAGTTTAATAAATAAAATAGTAATATTTAAGAAAAATTTTTAATTACTTAGATTCAAACTCTAAGTCTAAGAGTACTTAGTAGTCAAATTAAGATTTCTGAATCTCTATTCATTTTAAGAAGAATTGCATTTTGTCATATTAAGGATACTTAGAACATTCATATGAAAAAGAAATTTATGAAAAATTTACTAGTAATGCTACTAATACTTCAATACAAGTTTAGAAAATGTAATAAAGTATTTTCCTTAAGTTGATTCAAGTGAAACTAATTTTTTATTAGGCATCTCCTCAAGATTTTCCTCACTCATTTTTCTTTTCTTTTCCCTTTTTCTTTTTTTTTCTTTTTCTTTTCGGATATTTTCAATCCTTTTTTTTCTTTTCTTTTCTTTTTCTTTTTCAAGTGAGGATTATTATATCTGGACAGCCTTTAATAATTTTGAACTTCACTATCCTCTTTTTAAAGTCAAAACTCCTTACCTTTTTTCACTTTATAAATTCATATTGGTTTATGATTTTTCATAAAGTTTCATTCTTTTTTTCTTACATGAAACTCTAAATAACTTAATACTTCAAAAATATAACTTTCTTTACTTAAAATAAAAAGAACATAGTCTTATATTTTCGTACCAAATATCTTTAACATAAAAATTGACCTTCATTATTAAAAATTTTTATCTAAATTTACCATAATATTCATAAACATAAATATAGTCATTTAAAGTTAAATCTTAATATCTCAGGTCATGTTAAATAATTTTAAAACTATAGTTAATTGAGGAAAAATAAATTTTAGTTTACTTCTTTTTAAATTAAAATTTTCTTTCCCCCAAACTTAAGTTTTTAAGTGATTTAAAAATGTTTTAGTACTAAATGTAGCAGGTGATATAAAATAGTAAGTGCATAAAAATAAAAACTAACCTATAGAGGATTTCTGAGTATGAAACTAGGCTCTGTTATACTGCAAGTACTAACTTTAAAAACACATCTAGACTTTAAAACATTAAATGAAACATAATATATTTTAAAGGATTTGCTGAAAATTTAAAACAGAAACAAAAACTTAAAAATACTAAAAATGCAGAAAAAGTAAAAATCTACTGTTACTATTACAATTTAGGTCCACAACACAAAATGAAAGTTTTTACCACAACTATTTCAAATAACATCATGTTGACCTCACTTTTGGTTGAGGTTTAGTTTCCTCCTTAGTAGCCTAGGGTTTAGCCATAGGACTTTTCTGTTGACTATTCCTAGAGGACTAGAAAAAAACCCTCACCATTAGAAATTCTAAACTCTTATTTGCTCAACATGAAGTTACATATATTGGTCCTAACCTCTAGCACTTAGTAGGTGGGGTCAATATGAGGGGACTCAAGGAGAGTCCTCATAGGATGTTCAAGCGGTAGGACTAACCTTGGGTGGTCTGGTCCTTGTTAGGCTAGCTTGCACACACTACATTTTTTTTCACACACCCCAAACCCAAAGACCACTTGCACTTGATTTGGTCTCCTAACACCTTTTGGAAAGCTCATATGGGTGGACCCCCCAAACCCCTAGTCCTTGGCTAAGAGAGTTAGGACTATCATACTGAACATCTAAAGTGAGTCCTCATATGGTTCTCATGACTTGAAAATGGCTTCATGGCTTACTTTCCCATCCTAGCCCAAACTCTTATCAAATTATCAAAATACCCCTACAACCCTACAATTTGCCAAAATTGCCAAAATTGCCCAAAATACCCAGATTTTTCCAAAAGTCATTTCAAACCATTCCCCACTACCTAAATTATTCAAAATCACCAAATTCCCAAAGTACTCCAAATTTGCCAAAAATTACCAAAATGTCCCTCATGACCCAAAATTTTCAAAAATTCTCAAAAATTTCAAAATCACCCAAAATCAATTTGAGCCACTCCATTGAGCTCAAATTGGTCAAATTGACCTATGTTGACAAAAAGCCCCAAATTGCCCTTAAAGGCTCAACTTCCTCAGGTTAGCCCTAATGTCAAACAAATTGTTGCCCAATTTCAATTCCAAACCAAAATTCAACATCCCTAATACCAATTGAAACTAAATACAACCCAATTTGTAAGCTCAATTTCACCCAAACCCAAGTGTAACACAAAATCCTCAAATTGACCCTATGTCCAAATTCTACCAAATTGGCTTTCCAATTCAATTCAAAATCACTTGAAATCCTTTCAAAACTCTTCATTAAATCTCCCTACACCAAATTAAACATTTAATTGACCCAATTTTAGCCCAAATTCACCCCAATTTTAAAAGCCTAAGCCCACCACATTTAATTCCAAAAGCCCAAATCCAAAGCCACATGGCATGAAATTTCTTCCCATCATCCATTTAATCAAAATCATTCCTTAAGTTTTAAATTTATGATCAAGTCATTCTGAATCAAGCCTCATGAAAAACTCCACAAAACATATGCCATAAATCCAAAAAATCCCTTTTCATGCAAATTGACCAAGCCAAGGACAAGCATGAAGCCATCCCCAAGCCATAGGTGAGTCATATGAGCTTTTGCCCCCTCACCAAACTATTAATGGAAAAAGGATGGACACTTTCAAGCTCCCTTAAAAAAGGTTTTAACCCTTTTAATGACACACTCTAACCCATGCTTAGCTAAATTAAGCCAAGTCAAATGATCTCCTCTTTAGCCTAAACCAGCCTTGGTGGGTGAGCCCAACCCAAATCCATGATTTGACCCAAATTAACTCAAAAATAGGTTCACCCCCTTTCATATTTAATCCAAGACCTTTACACATGGCCAACCCCAATTAACTTCACCAAAACCAAGCCCTGATTCCCCTACCCAAATGGTGACCTGACCCTGGCTAGCCACCTTAGCTGTCAAAAAACACCATGGCAAAGAAGGAGCAAGGAAGTTAAACTCAAAATTACACCCAACCAAGCTGGCTCACTCTAAGTGGATTTTTTCCCCTTTCTTCCCTCCACTTAAGCAACCAGAGCCAACCACTGGTTAGCCCAATTTCAGCCTCCAAGCCCCTCTATTTAAACCCAACTCCTCCATGGACAAAGGGAAGACTAACCAAAACCTTAATAAAACTCTGCCAAAATTTTGCCAAAGCTTAAGACTTCATAAGAACAATCCCATCATCCTTAGTCAACCAATTTCACTACCTGAGTTCAATTTTGGAGCTCAAAATCAGGCTGAAACCAGGACATACTTCACTACAGCTCCACAGTGCACCAAAGTTAAATTAATTGCACCCACACCATCCCCTGAGTGAAAGAAGAATATCTCCCACAAAAGCCTTTTCACCAGACCACCCTAACATAGACTTTGATCAACAACCCTAATTAAACTTGGTCAAAATCATACATAGGCAATTCACCACGGTCCAAGGCTTCATCTAGGAGCTTTTTGGACTCAACTCAAGCTTTTGGAAGTACCTAATCGAGGCCAAACCTTTTGGGCAAAGGTATTGAATTTTCTCCTCAAACTGAGCCTATTTTGATTCTCCATGTTCATAGACTCGACTTAAGAATTGATTAGCCGTATGGATGCGTTCTCGTACTCTAGACGCGTCTATAGGAACAAACACGAAGAGATTTGGTTAAGTATCTAGCGAGATGTTAAGGTTAAAAGGTTGATGGTTCACGGGTTGGCGGACTTGTGGACGATGACCGCGAGCCGTCTGATCGCGTGTGTATTATACAAACGGCTGAGATAAGTTTGGATGAAGTCTCGATGCATGTACAGTGGGTTAACTTAGTTCGCGAAGCCCAACTAGATGCGGACGCGTGTGCGACTCGGAGCTGCCTAGGATGCGCTGACGCTGAGTCGGATAAGTAAATAAATCAGGAATTTCTAATTTATTTAAATGACCACAACTTCAAAAATTCATATCTTTTCATTTAAAAATCACAAAAAATAAAATAAAAATACTCTCATCCTCAGTGAACAACGAAAAATAATGTAGAAATGGTTTCACGTCTATTTGATGCATGTGTGATTTTTAATTAATTAAATAGTGCATTCATTATTTGGATTCTCCATTTGCATGGACATTTTACCATGACTTGATTTTTGGGGCTTTTGATCTTTCTATCAAGAGGGACTTTCTCTGATTTTTCCATGGTCAGGGGAGGTCTCTAGGCAGAGATTTTTATTTTTCAATCATGTCATGTTTGTTTTGGTAAAATAATAATAATAATTAGAATAGTCATAAAAAAATACAAAACTTATTTTGGTAGGTTCAGTGTGGTCAGAAAACCCTAAGAAAAATATAAACTTGTTTTAACTCATTTATAATAACCCCAATTGTCATTAAATCCTCAAAATGAAATATAATTAAATTGGACAAAATATAAAAGTAAATGGCACAAAAACTACTCTACAGTTTAATTTAATGTTAGAGGAACTGCCCATAAAAATTTCAAGTCAATTGGAATTAATTTGACCTTTAAAATGGATTAATTAAGTAGAATTACATTTTTGGCACTAAAGTAATTATAATAACTAAAATACAACTAAAAAAAACACCAAATTGGGTTTGGGAGCTTCTTATGACCGAAGGAACTTAAGAAAAATAAAATTGTAATTAAAATAAATACTTCATTTTTTTAAAGCTATTTTTAAGTATTTAAATAAATAAAAATTAATTAAAAATCATAAAAATTACAAAATTATAAAAAAACACACTAAAATGCCACATTTGACTTCCTGATCAACTGGGACCAATTAAAATTTCCTAATTTTTTAACTTAAGACATTAATTTTTAAAGGCTTAAATTTTTTTTAATTTTTCACTAAAATAATTACAATAATTAAAATATAAACCACAAAAACATGAAATTTATTTCTCTAAGTTCCTTGAATTTAGAGAGATTTTTTAAAAAATATAAAATATAATTTTCCACTTAAATAATATTTTATACTTAATTAATACTCAAAACAAACAAATAATTCTAATAATTAAATTAAACTTCTAAAATTCAAGAAAATTAGTCCAAGTGGTCCTCTAACCTAGTTGAATCTCTAGTAATTTTTTTAAGGACATAAGTTTTGTTTTGGTTGAATTATTGAATTTTCATTAAAAAAATTCCTATTTTTGCATTAAAAATCATTATAAAATTAAATAAATTCAGAAAATTCACATTTTCTCCTCTGATATTTTAATTAACCCATGAGTGGGATAATATAAAAATTTTAAAGTCATTTAGGTTTGATTTAATGAATTATGAGGTGTTAAGACCTTAAGGGCAAAAGGGTAGTTTTAAAATTTAAGCCTCAATTAATATTTTGGCCTAACCAAAGGGTAAATGGGTAAAAAATGATCTTAATTGACATGTCTTGATGATGGAAACATGAAAGAGATAAATGGTAGCAACCAATCTCACTTTGGTCTCATTAAGGATAAATTTGTAATTTCTCAATTTGATGAAATTTAGAAGAGCAATTAAATCAGAAGATATTGAGGTTTGGGGTTTGTCTTTGGAAGATCATAACCCACTGATTCAAAAACACAATTAATGTTTTTAAAATGATTTATGATTCTTGATAAGGATCAAAAGTATAAATATTTATATTTTCCTAAAAATTACAAATCTACCCATTAAGTTTTAAGGGCTTTGTGGTGAATCAGGCTTAATCAAAATTTTGTCTAATGAGTTTTAGAAAAGGATCTATAATTAATTTCAAACATTTTTTAAACACTTCAAGCTTATATTTGAAAATAAAATTGGGTAAGTTACTTAATTAAGCCCAAATTGCCCGTGAGGGCCTTTACACGTATAATCCGTATGTGAAACATCAAATGATAATTACCTCCACTTAAAGGGATAATCAAACCATTAAGGTTCATTAAGCATAAGGGTATGAATTTGGTGAACCACATAGCAAACATAATAAGACCAAAATGAATTGAAGATGATTCGAGGGACTATGAAATGTCTAGGGTATTACCCAGGACCTTTTCATGATCCTTTGGTAATACACTTGGACATATTATGATTTGCTTGATGGAATCATCTCTGTAGATAAATAAATTAGACCTATTAGGGTATGACATAGGGTTTGGTAGACACACCTCAAACCTGTGTTCTCTGCTTTTCCTACAAGCATGTTCTAATTCTTGTAAAATTATATATATGCTTTGCAAGTACTAACCTTTCAGGTGGAGGAACGAGAAGAAACAGGTACGCTTTTAAGTTACCACATTGTCATTTACTTTTATTAACCTTTCTGTGCCTCTCATTCCCTACCTGCAAACTTGCATGTTAAACAACAAGGTCACCTTGCATGTCAAAACTGAAACTCTTAGGATAGCCACAGAACTGAAACTAAAACTAAAATTAGGAAATCAAAAGAAGATAAAATCTACCACCACAACAGTCAAAATATAAGACAACTCAAAATTTTCCCACAAATTAAAAAAAAAATTACAACTAAATTAAAACGTCTCTATTGGATGATCGGGAATCCCTCAGAGGAGGAAACTTATGGTTGCTAAAGAGATTTCTCACTGTCTAAATGAAAGTATGAAACTCATTGAGTTGAGTTTAGTAAATTCATTTAGACTAAGTGAATTCGAAGAAAATAACGTTGCTGGAATGAGGGAACTGGGGATCCTAACCGGTGTTGCTCTAATCAACTTTAAAATCCCCCATGATATTTAAATAGCCATAACATTAGGAAATATTTGATTTGACATTAGGACTTGACACATTAGAAAACTTAAACTCACTACAACAAGGAGCTTGGAGATAACTCTGTAGGCAGCCTTATGCAACAACAATCTACAACAACATGAGGATCTACAACAACACATCCTTCCTTAGAATTAAACAAAAAGCCATAGGATTTTGAGTTTGTCCGCCTAGTGTGACATAAATCCTCATCTTTTTCTTCAGGCCTTTGTATGGCTATGTTATATAATTTAAGCCCTAAATTGTTTTAGGGTTCCGAGGTTGTCATTCTTTACGACCTAAATCCTCACATCTTCTAAGTTATTTGTGCAAACATCTCGCATGAATGTAAGTCATAATTAATAAATTTGGCAAGATGAAACACTTAATTCCTTCTGAAAATTGAAGCCGAACCATATGATAGCTTGAGAAGTCACCAAGGTTCTCCTCAGGATCTATGACATCCCCTAGTTTTTCTTCCTTTGGATTCCAAAAATAAATGTTTCAAATTTGAGTTATTCCCCTTTCATACCTCTTTGTCCGATCTTCTAAAAAGTCCTATCCTTTGAAATCCTTGAAGACAATATCCCCTAATTTTTATCGAGAGTTTTCTTAGGTGACTTTGGTTATTGATGTTCATTTTCATTTCTAGCATTGTTTAAATTGCAAGTCATTTTGCTAAAATGATCTTTCCCTTTTTGTTATTTTTGAAATTTTCTAACAGTTCTTTCTAGTTCAGAATCGTAAGGTACTAAATTTTCAGATCTTACACATGCATAAACAAAATAAAACAAATAATAAAAGGCAAGTAAACACACTTAACTAAGAAAATGTTCAAACAAAACTACAAACACTCTTTTTTTGAAATAAAATAAAATAAAATACTAATATTTTTCGTTATTTCCCTGGCAAAAATGCCAAAAACTTGATGCGGGGGGCAGATTTAGTGTGAAAATTTTGTAAATATTTTTCAATATTACAAAATTAAACACGACAAAAATATAATAAATATGCAATATAATCCCAACAAAAATACCTTTTATGAAAATAATTTATCTTTTAAAACTCTTTTTAAATTGTTAAATTCTCTTTAAAATCAACGCAAGTATGCATATCGCTCAAATGAGAAAGGGCTCTAATGGAGTTCTAGATATCGATCCCATAAGAAAGTTGGAAAATCCTAAAAGTAAATTATGAAAATTATTTTATAATCTAAAAATATAAAAATAAAAGTAAGGTAAGGTGCAAAGTTTGAAAATTAACTACTCAAGTGAATGCTAATTGAAATGCAGATGTAAGACTACAAACGTTAAACTAAACTAAATATTAAACTTTCAAAAGTAAAATTACAGAAATTAAACAAAGTTTTTGTTGTGACAGGAAGTTCAAATTTAAGAAAACATCCTTCTCCTTTACAATGAGTCTATGGATTGTGAAAAAATTGAAATCATTTGAAAAAATATATATAATTTGTTTTGTGTCAATTAGGAGCAATTCTATTCTTCACCCTCTTCTGAGTGCTATAAAGAACATTAATTAATCAAGAGTTTAGTCCTTAATTCTGCGGTTAGGCTAGTAGGATACTGACTGCTACCCTAGAGCTCCCACTACTCCCTCCCCTATGGGCTAACAATCTCGCATTAGTTTCCAATCAACTGGAACAAATTGGAGATTTTAATCTATCACCTTAAAATTTCCAATTCTGCATCTAACAATGTATAATTCCCTATTTATTTGCACCCAATCCCATGGATGACATACTCTCCCATGAAATCAAATGTGATTCTCCCTAAGTTTTAGAAATCATATCTCATTTAAGAACATACGTATCTCAACAAATTTTAACATTTCAATTGGCCAAATCAAAAAGTAAATGAAGATCAGAGTTCAAATCATCACAAATTATTAACATTTAAAACCGTAAAAAACAAAATTTATTCTTCACAAAATCATATCTCAAAGTAGGGAGAAGGATAAAGAAGATTACTTAGAATTCATGAGAAGGATATGACAAAACACGAATTTCATATATAAAAACAAGTTTACAAAACGAAAGAAAAAAAAATTCAACTTATCTCACAATCCTTTCCAAACAAATCCCTAGAAGTTTTTTCCAAGCATCTCTCTTTACAGTCACTCCCAATTCTCTCTTAAAAGTGTAATGAAGAAGAAATCTCTCACTTTCCCTTTCCTCTTACAATCCTAGAAGAAAATCTTCTCTTCTCTCTCTATCTGTAACTCACGCTAACTTTCTCTCTCCCTCATGCCACAGACTTGACAAATGAGAAGTCTTCTTCCTCTATTTTGGGCTGCTTCCTTTGGAAAAGAATTCAAAATTCCCTTCAAAATTCCCTCTAAAAGTCAACTCTTTTGAATTCAAAAGATGTGTCATTTGACAAAGAGACATATCCCTTCATAAAAGAACCTTCCAAAGTGTCTAGATGCATTGAATTACTCCAAGAGGTGTGTAGAACAAGTGTCCTTTTGAATTTCATGAAAAAATTCTCTTAGACTTGCCTTAATTTGAAAAAGTCTTCCCTGGCGCATCATGCACCAATTCTCTGGATTTTGGTGCATCATGCGCCGATCTGGAGCATCATGCGGCAGAATCCCAAAATTTGCTGTTTTGGCTCCAAATTTCATCCTTTTTGTCATTTTTTCTTAAAATTACTAAAAAAGATAAACCTATAACAAAAACACAAAAATACCCTTCTTTAAAGTGCAATATCCAAAAAAATAAGCATAAAATAAGTACTTAAAACAATATATTATTTTGGTGTATCAATTATCTAAGATGTAATTCACTACAGGGGTTTGCCCGTATAGGAAACTTTTAAGATCCCAACTTAATATAATCCCTATCTAATTTTTCATATGAAATAGAGGAACTTGTTGGTCAACATAAAAAATGGTTTTTCACAGACTTAAGCAGATGTCATAAATTCTTTAGTTTATTTAATCGAGCCATTACCAGTAAGTAGTGTGTCTATTTTTCGGGATAGATGCATTGCTTGCGGTATTAAACTGATTTATTTAAACTACTTAAGATATGAGATTGGCTCGGTCTTATATTTTCAATATTTAAAATATAACTTTTTTTTCTAAATTATATATGTAAATTAAATTAAACGGGTATTGGGATATCCATTCCGACAACCGACAATTTCCAATTTGGCGACCAACACATCAACTAACAATATAATAAAAAATAAAAAATAAACAAACTAAAACTAAACTCCTAAGAATATCAGTCCTCATCGCCTTCCTCATCATCATCATCATCATCATCATCGTCACCTTCTTCTTCTTCATCATGAATAGGAGTATAAGGAGTGAAGTTGGGGCAAGTTGGAAATTCCATATTATAATCACCCCTAAGATATCTAACCATAGCTTCCTCATAAGATATATCTATAGAAGCTCAAATGTATTAATATATGTAAAATATTCCGAACAAGAACATAAAAAAATAAACAACGATAAATATGGGTTGCCTCCCACAAAGCGTTTGGTTTAATGTGTCAGCCCGACATTCTTAGTCTTTATTCTGGGTGACCCAACATCGTAGTCTCTTTAAAAACTGGTCTTTGACCATCAAAATAAGCTTTGAATATGTGCCCATTCACTTTAAATCCGATCATGTTATTCTTTCATTCTTTCCTTATAAATTTGAGCATTATCGTAAAATTCCTTCCTAATTTCTTCAAGCTCATTCAATTGCAGTAATCTTTTCTCACTAGCATCTTTCAAATTGAAATTGAATTCCTTAATAGTCCAATAAGCTTTATGCTACAATTCTACTGGTAAGTGACAAGTCTTACCAAAAAATAATCTAAATGGAGACATTCCTATATGTGTCTTATAAGCTGTCTTGTATGCACATAATGTAATATCTAATTTAGTAGACCAATCCATTTTATTAAGAGTCACACTTTTTCCAAAATTTTTTTAATTTCACAATTAGATACTTCTACCAAACCATTTCCTTAATAGCCCAATAACCTTTATGCTCTAATTCTACTGGTAAGTGACAAGTCTTCCCAAAAATTAATATATATATGAAAACATTATATCTTATAAGCTGTTCTGTATGCCCATAATGCAATGTATAATCTAGCAGACCAATCCATTTTATTAGGATTCAAACCTTTTTCCAAAATTTTTTTAATTTCACGATTAGATACTTCTACCAAACCATTAGTCTGTGGATGATAAGTAGTTGTAATTTTATGCATTATATTATATTTTTCCACCAATCTTGCAATTGTTGCATTCCTAAAATGAGATCCTCCATCGATAATGATTACTCTCGACATTCCATATCTTGTAAAAATATTTTTAATTAAAAATTTTGAAACACTCTAAGCATCACATCGAGATAAAGCTTTTGCTTATCCATTTTGAAACATAATTCACTGCAATCAATTTATAAACATTTTCAAATGAAGGTATAAATGGTCCCATAAAATCCAATCCCCATGCATCAAAAATTTCAATTTTCAAANTCAATAAAATTTAGATTTCAAAATTTTATGAATAGTTTTATCATTCCCAAAATGACATCAAAATTTAGAATCGTGACTTTTTTGGATAATTAGTTGAATTTCTTTGTAAGCAACACATCTTCTCATTACTAAATCTTTGCATTATTTATACAAATAAGGGTAAGATTTTGCATCATGAATAAATTTCTTTTCCTGTTGTTTTGTTAGTCTGTATGGTAAAATACCACTAACAATATAATTTACAATATCAACATACTACGGTATTTCCCATCCTTTTACAACATAAAGTTGTTCATCAAGAAAAGTTTCATTAATTTCTTTTTCTAAATTAAGAATTTATTAATGTTTTAGCCTAGATAGATGATCATCAATTTGATTATCATTCTCTTTCCTATCAACTACTAAAAAATTAAACTCTTGCATCAGAAGTACCTATCTAATTAATCTTAGTTTCACATCCTTCTCTTGCATTAAATATTTAATAGCCGAGTGGTCAGTATGCACAAGACATTTAGCTCCAATAAGATATGATTTTAGCTTATCAAAAACATAAAAAATGGCTAATAACTCTCTTTCAGCAGTGATATAGTTAATTTGAGCATCATTAAGAGTATTACTAGCACATTATATGACTTTAAAAATCTTATCATATTTTTTCCCTAATATAGCTCTAATTCCATAATCACTTGCATCACACAATAATTCAAAAAGTTTCTCCCAATTAGGTGAAACAATTATAAGAGCAGTGATAAATTTTTCTCTTAAAGTTTCAAAGGCTTTAAGGCAATCTTGTTTAAAGTCAAATTTTGTATCTTTTTCTAGAATTTGGCATAAAGGCTTTGTAATATTTAAAAAATATTTAAAATATTGCCCGTAAAATCCAACATGTTATAAAAAGCTCTTAACTCCTCTTACAATAGTAGGTGGATGTAGGTTTGATATAACCTGAATTTTTGCATGATCTACTTCCATGTCATTTTCTGAAATTTTATGCCCAAGCATAATTCCTCCTCAACCATAAATTGTCATTTTTTTCAATTTAATACGAGATTAATCTTTTCACATTGTTTAAGAACTTTCTCTAAATGATTTAGACATATTTTAAATGAAGTTCCAAATACAAAAAAATCGTCAATAAAGACTTCAATCCCTTTTTTAATTAAATTACTGAAAATTGACATCATACATCTTTGAAATGTTGCAGGTGCATTACATAATCCAAACTGAATTTGCCAAAAATTAAAAGTTCCATAAGGACTAGTGAATATTGTTTTCTCTTGATACTCTGGAGTAATTGGTAATTGATGATAACCAGTATATCCATCTAGAAAAAAAATATTTGTGTCCAACTAGTCTATCCAACATCTGATCCAAAAAGGGTAAAGGAAAATGATCCTTTCTGGTGGCAGAATTTAATTTTCTATAATCTATGCAGATCTGTCATCCAATGACTTATCGTGTTGGTATTAATTCATTGTTCTCCTTTATCACTACAGTCACACCTCCTTTCGTTAGAACACAGTGAATTTGACTCACCCAAGTAGTGTCTGAAATAGGATATATTATTTCAACATCTAATCATTTTAAAATCTCTTTCTTAACAACTTCTTTCATCATAGGATTCAATCTCCTTTAAGGATTAGCTCTTGATTCAGGTTGATCTTCTAATAAAATTCTATGTATACAAATTGAAGGACTGATTCCTTTAATATCAACTAATGTCCATCCAAAGACTTTCTTATATCTTCTCAAAGTTTCCAACAACAGTTTTTCTTATGTATCAGTTAATTCTAAGGATACTATAACAAGTAATGTAGATAAGTCTCCTAAAATACATACTTTAAATATGTAGGGAGTGTTTTTAATTGTAGTTCAGGTGGTTTCTCATTAGATGAAATCAAATTCTTATTACTTTCTGTAGGGTTAGACATTTCAATTTTTTCCTGAACATAATCCAAATCTTCTTTACTCACTTCCATAGATTCATATTGAATTTTATCCTAATCTTGATATTCTAAATATTCCTCTTCAAATTCTTTTTCGAATGTTTTCTTAAAATTTTCATGGGTTAAATATTTATTAATATCCATTCTAAAGCATTAAATCTCTTGCTCTTTTGCAGGGTATTTCATTGATTTTGCAATATTAAATGTAACCTCTTGATCACTAACTCTCATAGTTAGTTCTCATTTCCACACATCTATCAAAGCTCTTCCAGTGACAAGGGATGGTTTTCCTAAAATGATAGGAATTTTTTTATCTTCCTCCATATCTAATACAATGAAATCCATAGGAAAGATAAATTTATCAACTTTTACCAAAACAACTTCTATAACTCCTTTAGGATAGGTAATCGAATGATCAGCTAAATGAAGAGTTACAGTTGTAGGTGAAATATCTCCTAAACCTAACCTTCTAAAAATTGATAAAAACATAATATTAATACTGGCTCCTAAATCACATAATGCTTTTCCAAAAAATCTTTTGCCAATAGCACAAGGAATAGTAAAACCTCCAGGATCTTTGAGTTTTCAGGAAGGTTCTTTTGAATTATAGTGTCACACTCTTTACTGAGTGCAACAGTCTCATTATCTACAAACTTTCTTTTCTTATTAAGCATATCCTTCATGAACTATACATAGCTTGAAATTTGTTCCAAGGCTTTAAGAAATATAATGTTTATCGTTATTTTTCTCAATTTCTCCAAAAATTTTAAAAATTGGTTATCTCTATTTTTCTACTTCAATCTTTGAGGAAATGGAGGTGGGGTCTTTCTACAATGATTTTCATTAGTTTAATAGGACATTCTGACTCAAAATGAGAATCTTAACCAAATTTTTCATTTTCCACCTCATATTTTTCAACTTCAACTTCCATTTCTTTTTTAACTCTATTTTTCAATTCTTTTCCACTTCTTAGTTGAATAGCCTTAATTTGCTCTTTATTTTTATCTTTATGATTTACTTCAACACTACTAGGCAACATTCATGGATGTCTATTGCTAAGTGTAGTAGCAATACATCCCAAATGATTTTCCATGTTTCTAATTGTAGCTCCTTGAGTTTGTAATTGGCTTCCCATTTGCAATATCATTTCTTCCATTAACAACTTTTTCTCCTTACTCTACAAATTATTAAAACCCGAAGGGTAATAAGATTTATAAGTTGGATTTCCTTGATTGTTGGAGTTTCCTAATGGGGTTGCAGTGTTGTTTCCCTATTGTGGATTTGTAGCATTAGGGTTATTGTTACTCCAACTAAAATTTGGATGATTCTTCCAACCAATATTTAAATAATCGGCGTAAGGATTATTAGAATGATTATTTATTACATTTAAGGTCTCATAAGAAGATTGAGATTCTATCATTTGTCCCAATGAGTTTTTCTCAAGCACAGGTGATGTTTGAGAATAATTCATTTAATATTGATCTATCTTCTTTGATATAGCAACTATTTGGGCAGATAACACAGATATTGCATCAGAATCATAAATACAAGCTACTATTTTTGGATTTACTCATTCAGAGGGCCATTGGAAATTATTAGTAGCCATCTCTTCAATTAAAGAATATGCTTCATCGAATTGTTTTGACATTAATGATCCACATACAACAGCGTCAATTATCGATCTAAGAGATCCAACGAATCCATTACAAAAAGTTTAAATTATTAACCAATCTGGCAATGCATGGTGTGGACACTTCATAAGGAGAACTTTAAATCTTTCCCAAGCTTCATAAATTGATTCTCCTTCAAACTGCAAAAAGATGTAATATCGTTTCTAAGCTTATAAGTTTTTGAATGTGGGAAATATTTAGAAAAAAATTTTTGTGATAAGTCTCCCCAAGTTCTGATAGATCCAGGTTTTAACGAGTTTAACCACATCTTAGCTTTATCTCTTAATGAAAAAGGAAAAAGTCTAAGTCGATGACATCATTTGACACTCCATCATATTTAAAAGTAGCACACAATTCTAGAAAACTAGCAAGGTGTAAATTAAGATCTTCAGTTGGTGTTCCCCCAAGCTGATTGTTTTGTACCATTTGAATAATAACAGGTTTAAGCTCAAATGAATTGGCAGCTACAGCAGGGTTTTATATACTCAAATGAATTTCATTTGCTTTAGGATTAGCATAATTTCTTAAAGGTCTCTGATGATGCTCATTTTCAGTATTACTCAAATTTCAAGCCATTTTGCTAATATGATCTATCTCTTTTTATTGTTTTCTATTTTTTCTAATAGTTCTTTCTAACTCAGAATCGTAAGATACTAAATCTTCAGATCTTACACTGTGCATAAACAAACACAATAAGTAATTAAAATAAGAAAATACACTAAAATATAAAAATATTCAAACTAAACTACAAACACTCTTTTTTTTAGGTTTTAAAATAAAATAAAAATTAAATTATAAAATAGCTTACTACTACTTTCCGTTAGTTCCCCAGCAACAGTGCCAAAAACTTGATGCGGGGTGGATTTAGTCTGTTAATTTTGTAAATATCTTTCAATATTACCAAATACACATGGTAGATTCAATAGTAAATATGCAAATTAATCCCAAAAAAATAACTTTAATGAATTTAGTTTTATCTTTTAAAAATCTTTAAACTCCCAAATCCCCTAAAATTAATGCAAGTTTACGTATCACTCAAGTAATAAAGAGCTCTAATGGAGTCCTAGATATCGATCTCACAGGGAAGTTAGAAATGTATATTAGTAAATTCATAAGATTATAGTGTAAATCACAATTTTAAACTACAAAAGTGAAGTGCTAAATTTGAATATAAAGTAATAGAGTGAAAGTTGTTAAATAAAATGCAGTAAAAAGATAGAGTTAATTGAACTAATTGCTAAACTTTCAAAAGTAAAATTATAAAAACTAATTAGAATTTTTATGACGATAAGTTCAAATTTAAGAAAGCATCATTCTCTTTTATAATGAGTATTTGGATTGTGAAGAATTAAAATCATTTGAAATATATATATATATATATATATATATATATATATATATATATATATATATATATATATATATATATATATATATATATATATATATATATATATATATATATATATATATATATATATATATATATATATATATATAT
>JXCR01135399.1:46234-67248 GCA_002079205.1 Phalaenopsis hybrid cultivar
TATATATATATATATATATATTATTTTGTGTTAAATAGGAGCAATCCTATTCTTTACCCTCTTCCAGTGCATAAAGAACATTGACTAATCCAGAGTTTGGTCCTTAATTATGTGGTTAAGCTGGGAGGATATCAGCTGCCACTCCAGATCTCTCACTACTCTCTCACCTGAGGGCTAACAATCTCACATCAGTGTCCATTCAGCTGGACCAAATTAGGAATTTTAATCTGTCACCTTAAAATCTCCAATTCTGCATCCAACAAAGTATATTTCTCTATTTATTTGCACTCAACTCCATGGATGACATCCTCTTCTATAAATCAAATGTGATTCTCATTATATTATAGAAATCATAACCCTTTTGGAATATATGTTTCTCAACATATTTTAACAATTCAATTGGCCAGATCAAAAAGTAAATGAAGATCAAAGTTCAAATCATCACAAATTATTGACATTTAAAAGTGAATAAAACAAAATCAATTCTTCACAAAACTATATCTCAAAGTAGAGAGAAGGATAAAGAAGACTACCCAAAATTCATGAGAATGTTAAGACAAAACACTGATTTCATATATAAAACCAAGTTTACAAAATAAAAGAAATAAAAGACACAACTTAATCATAGTCCTTGCCAAGAAATTCCCTAGAAGTTCTTATCAATCCTTTCTATCCTTACAAGCACTCTCAATTCTCTCTTAGAAGTGTAATGAAGAAGAAATCTCTTACAATCCTTGAAGAAAATCTTTAAGCTATTGACTCTCTCTCTCTCTCTCTCTCTTTTGTCCCCCTTACACGCCACACCAATCAACTCCACAAAACCTCTCTTTTATTAAATGCTGCCTCCCTCCAAAAAGAATTCAAAATTCCCTCCAAAATTCTATCCAAAAGTTAACCCTTTTGAATTTAAAAGATATGTTCATTGATCCAAGAGACATATCCCTTCATAAAAGAACCTTCCAAAGTATTTAGATTCATTGAATCACTCTAAGAGGGGTTTAGAGCAAGTTCCTCTTTGAAAATTCATGTAAAATTTGTACCGCACCACCTTAATTTGCAAAAAGTCATCTCTGATGCATCTGGCTCCAACTTGCTTAAATCTGTGTTGTTCTAGATTTTGGCACTTCTGGAGCTAAATCTGGCGCAGCTCTCTATCAAATGGCGCTTCTAGCGCCAATCTAGCACATTTGGCGTCAGCTCTTTGTAAAATGACGCTTCTGGTGTCAATCTAGCGCATCAGGTGCCAGAATTCTCAAAATTTGCTATTTTGTCTCCAAATTTCGTCTTTTCTACTACTTTTGTTCCAAATGCCTAAAATTAAGCAACAAAAACATGAAATAGAATTTTTTAAAGTGCAATATCACAAAAAAATAAGCATAAAATGTATACTTAAAATAACATATTATTTTGGTGTATCAACAAGCCCCTAAAATAATTGATATAAATAAATGAATTTATTTTCAAGGTTTCTGAGTTGTATATTCTCATTTTACTTAACTGAATTTAGTTGCTAAATGTGCTCTTTGATATATATTATTTGATGACAATAAATATCTTTTCTTGAGAAGTGCCAAGATCAATATGAATAAATCTCAAATGAGAATAAAGTTATTAACACATATAAAGACATTATGGCTGATTCTACTTTTAGATAATTGTATAATATATCGAGTATAAAAATATAAAATTGTTTATATTAGCCCATAACCTTAAAAATTTTAAATCTAATGTAATCATTAATCAATCAACCTTAAAAGTGTTCCCTTTTAATTTATTCCAAATAACTTAAATGTTGCATTCACTTTGCTGTTAAAAACTCATCCAATCCCAAAGCAAATTTTTTATATGCACACACTTTAGGAAACTGTAGGTTTGTTGTTACATTTGATGAGAGAAATTATTCACCCTTAATTTCATTATTGTGTTTTGTTTATTTCCTTTTTATCAGGATTATTTAAAATTTACTCTAATTTTAAGAGGGTTAGTTGGATATATATATATATATATATATATATATATATATATATATATATATATATATATATATATATATATANTTTAAACAACATGAAGTAGGGCATACATGCTAACACCCAAACTTTAATTTTTTACACACACGCCCAAAACTTCGAACTCGAATACGTGCATCTGTGACAAATGAATTCTTTCGCTGCATACTACACATTGTTTGGGGAATGTTTAAATGCATCTTCTTGGGGTTGGTTTACATGTTGTTTTGGAAGAAATATAGGTAGCGTTCAGATGTTTGAAAACTGCCGTTTGGGGGGGCTTGAAAGTGTTGTTCGGTGATTAATAGTTGTCGTTAGTCGCTGTAAAAGTGTTGTTCTTTGTTGCGAGAAGCTGTAGGACCGTTGTCCAATACTTCTAGTAGCTGCCCAGTGTTGTAGGAAGCTGTAAGATCGCTATCCAATGTTTCTAGTTGTTTCCTAGTGTTGTAGGAGCGTTGTAGGGTGTTGTCCCATGCTCCTAACCGCTGCTCGATGTCGTAGGAAGTTGTAGGGCCACTACCCAAGGCTCCAAGTCGTTGCCCAGTGTCGTAGGAAGCTGTAGGATCGTTGTCCAATNCTTTGCATAATAAGAAATGAGAGAGTTTTTTCTCTAAAAAGTTATTCCTAAATTCTACATGGTATTATCGTAAGGAACAAACTCTAGTCTCTCTTTTAGTCGTTGGAGTCTTGCCAATAGCTGTCATTTTCTCCACAACCACCATAATACCTCCAACCACCATACAAGCCTCTGCTATTGTTGTCAACCCTTTCCCCTTGCAGCTCAGTTGGAGATCTAGATTCCTAAGCATGACTCTAGGCATGATTTCTTAGTGTGCTTACTTCCATACGTGAGTCCAGACATGATTGACTCGCTCGTCTCCTTCCAAGTGTCATTCATTTGGATTTATTGGAACTAACTGATGCTTCCTAGCACTAACTGATGCTTCCTAGCATGATCCCGACTGCTTCCTTGCAAGTGTCATTTGATTTGGAATTTTTTCTAGTGGAAATTTTGTGTCACTGGCAAATAATTTATCTCTTGTGAAAATTGTGTGTCAGCGACAGATAATTTCCCTCTCGAGTGAAATTTCCTGTCAGTGACAAACAATTTTTCTTTCTAGTGAAAGTCTTGTGTTGGCGATGGATTGTTTCTCTCTAGAGGAAATCCCCAACATAGCCTCTATTGACGACTCATCATGACGAACAAATACAACATGAAAACTGCTTCTTCCTCTTTAGAAGTTACTTCAAAATTTGAACCTGGGAAGTAGGGTTCTATAAAATCTAAAATCTTTTTCTGCATCACCAATCACAAACTGCATGGCAACAAGTTTCTCAAGTGGTTTCAATCGATCTTTATATAGATCTGTGGTAAAAGAAAAGATGATCATCTCATGGAGAAATGCCTTGCACCAAAAATTACTGATCATAAACATTAGGCATGAAAAATTGAAGATCACATGGCCATGTGATGGCTTGTCAACTCCTTGACCATGAAAATTTGAGAAAACTTCCTTTTGTACAAAATGACAAAAGAAAACAGGGATGCCACAAGGGAAACCTATTGAATTGTTGACAATACCTTTGAGTTGCTAGACATTGAAACTAGATTACACGACCTGTGACAACGTGAATTGAATTTTACTCAATATTTCATCACTCTCCAAATATTGGCTTTAATTAGATATGTATGAAACATACACATGAATGTGTTCGCAAGATTCTGCTTTCTACAAAACTATTGTTGAACAGAAGAGAAACTTCAAGTTTCTTTTAGAAATCGACAAGGAATTAGATGATGTCAAAGGGAAAATCATGGGAGCCAAACCTCTTCTCTCACTTCATGAAACTTTTACAAAAGTACAAAGAGAAGAGAATAGAAGAAAATCATGATGATGGGTGATTTCACTACATCAAATGTTGACAACTCGATTTTATACACTCACAAATCATTATGGGACAATAATTCAAAGAGAAACAGATTGTGGAGTGAACATTAAAAGAAGCTTGTCCATATGAAGGAGAGGTAAACAAAAATTTATGAAAATCCTACATATTGGAAGCCAAACAAAGTCAAAAGTGATTGGGAAAATCAAGTGAACACAACATCAAAGAAAGATAAACCTCCTGAACATAATCCATTCAGTAAGGAACACTTGAAGCTCTCTAAAGGCTTTTGAAACAATATTATGAGTCTTCTACAAGCCTTCCAGCAACTTCAAGATTGTTTGTCATCTGTTATTGTTTCTTTCAATAGGAAGAACCAAAATTGCATGGTGAATTTTGGAGAATCTAATCACATGACGTGATATTACTGCTTTCTAACCCCTCCAATTTTGGAAGCATCACATTGTAGTTAGAACCACATATGGCTCCATTTCATCTGAGGAAGGATAAGGAAGTGTGAAACTCTCAAATGACCTTATTCTATAACCTGTGTTATATATTCCTAAACTTAATGGTAATTTACCGTCTATCAGTAAACTAACTCATGAAATAAATTGTGTTTCTGAATTTTACTTTAATTTATATGAATCTTAGGCGATAGACTCAGAGAATGTGATTAGCAGTGCTGATATGAATCATGGACTTTACCTACTCACTAGGACTCTCCCACTTCAAAAGAACTATCCCATCATTCACAATCCCTTGATTCAAGTCATGTTTCTGAGTGTTTCTCATTAGAATCAAGTTATGTTATGACATTTTTATCTTGTGCATCCTAACATCTATTATTTTGAAAAATTATATCCTCATTTATTTCTCAATAAAAGTCTAGTTCTTAATAGTGTGAAACTTGGGAACTTGCTAAACATACTCGACAAGTGTACTCAAACTTGAAATGCAAACTAACACATCCATTCTCCATGATTCATAAAGATATTTGGGGGCCATCAAAAATAAAAAATACAAGTGGGGATATGTAGTTTGTCAAATTCATTGATGATCACACAAGAACCACTTGGACCTTTCTCATGAAAAAAAAAATCTGAAAATGTCAGCATATTTGAAATCTTCCAGAACATGACCCTTATCAAATATCAGAGAAAAATTTAAATTGTTAAAAATTATAATGCGAAATACTACTAAGTCCACTCTCAACCCTTATCTATCCAATAATAACATAATTCATATAGGTTATTTTATTGACACACCCCAATAAAATGATGTGACTAAGAGAAATAACAGACAACTCCTTGAAGTGGATCATTCAATATTTTTACTAACAATGTATCCACAGAGGGATGCAATTCTCACATCTACTTATCTCATAAATAGGATACCCAATAGAGTGCTAAACTTTAAAAGACCTCTTAACACCTTAATAAAATCTTAGTCATATATTCAGTTATTCACCTCTAACTTAGCACTATTATTTTTTGTTGCATCACTTTTGTTCGTCTACATTAACCACATCAGATCAAACCTAATCCATGTCAATCAAATGTATCTTTGTGGGCAACTCTTTGAAAAAAAGGGTATAGGAGTTACTCTCCATAAACAAAAAAAAATTACAACTCTATGGACGTCACGTTCTTCGAAAACTAACAATATTACTTCAAATATAACATTTAGGGGAAGAGTTGGAAAGAATATTGGAATTGGGGTATCATTTAGGAACCTCAAGCTCACCTCCCTTATATCCATGACATAAGCACTTTTGTCCCCACTATTACAAATCAACCTAAAAATGAACCTACTACTCTAATAAATCCTCTCACAACTCTCACAAAAAAATCAAGAACTTTGTGTACACTAGAAAGAAAAAACCAAGTGAGCATCTAAGGGATAATATGAAAAATTAGGAAAGCAAATCACTGGAACCAACTCCACAAAGGCTAAGTATTCACATAGAAGTTGATTCAACATGTCATGAACATCAAGAGGAGGAGCATAAGAATGCACAAAATACCGGATAGAAGATTTTGTGACCTATAAAAAATTATCATACTATTATAAATCTTTTGTTTAGAACTTAGATAAGTTGCAGGTCCCAAATTCAATTCAAGACTCCTTATCTATGCTTGGAAAAAGACTTTGGAAGAAGAGATTCTTACCCTTGAAAAGAATGATATATGAATAACAAGAACTCTGCCACCTAGGAAAAAAACTGTATGGTGCAAATGGGTATTTACTGTCAAATACGAAGCAGATAAGAACATATAAAAGTTTAAAGCTATACTTAGGTTCATAACAAGGGAGCAAGAAACATTTGCACTAGTGGTGAAACTCAATACATTAAGAGTACTATTATCATTGGTTGTCAACCAAAACTAGCCTTTTATATAAAATAGACATTAAAAATGCATTTCTTAATGAGGATCTTGGAAGAAGTGTATATGGAGATACCTCTAAAGTTAAAAAACAACATAAATAATCAAGCAAACTAAATAAATCATTGTATACGTTGAAAAAAATCTCCCAGAGCACAGTTTAAAAGGTTTATCAAGGTTACTTTTGTCAATGTGTACTATTAATGTCAAGATAATCATACTTTGTTTGTGAAATTAAATAAAAAAAGTATGATATGCATCCTTATTGCATATGTAGATAACATTATTCTTACAGTTAATGACATAAAAAACTTAAAACAATCAAAAGAATAATGACTTTCATGTTTGAAATCAAAGATCTTGAAACTTCTTTGTCGGCACTATTTTTTGTTGGGGGAGTTGCCCGTTAGAAGTTGTCGGTCACCAAAATCGAAATCCCACCGCCTACATCGGAAGGACGTTTAATTTTAAAAAAATATGAAATCAAACTAACCTGATATTTTTTTCATAGTTTAAATAAAAGAGCGTTGTACCTCAAACCCTGTATTCATCCCGAAGGATAAACACAAGACTTGAGGATGAGGCTAGATCAAATAAACTGAGAAATATATGACGTCTGTTTGGTCTGCGAAACCATTTTATTTGTCGACAATTTCTCCTATTTAATATGAAGAATTAAATAGGGTTTATATTAAGCTAGGTTAGTATAAGCTTCCTATAAGGGCAAGCCCCTATAGTTAATTACATCTTAAATGACTGAAGTCACCTAATCCTATAAGGGCAAGCCCCTATAGTTAATTACATCTTAAATGACCGAAGTCACCTAAGAAAACTTATAAGGGCAAACCCCTATAGTTAATTACATCTTAAATGACCGAAGTCACCTAAGAAAACTCCTCGATAGAAAATCAGAGAATATTATCTTCAAAGAAGTCAAAAGGATAGGACTTTTCAACGAAATCGGACGAAGAGGTGTGAAATATTATCTTCAAGGAGGTCAAAGGATAGGACTTTTCAACGAAATCAAATAAAGAGGTGTGAAATGGGATTGACTCAAATTTAGAGCATTTTATTTTTGAATTCCAAAGGAGGAAGAACTAGGGGATGTCATAGATCTAGAGAGAACCTCAGTGACTTCCCAAGTTATACTATGGGTTGGCTTCAGTTTTAAGGAAAAATTTTAGGTGTTTCATCCTACCAGTTTTATTAATTTAGGACTTACATTTGTGTGGAACGATCACACAAATAACCTTGAAGACGTGAGGATTTAGGTCGTGATGAACGACAACCTCAGAATCTTAAGGCGAGTTAGGGCTTAGATTGCACAACATGATTGTGCATAGCCTAAAGATAGGGTGAAGATTTATGTTGCATAAGCATACTACCTCAAATTTGTATGGCTTGTTTGTTTATTTCTAACAAAAGAATGGTTTAGTTGAGGAAGACATGTTCTGCTGTTAAAGATGGTCATGCTGCCCACCATGCTAGCTCCAAGCTCCTTGCTGTGAAGAGTTTAAGTTTTCTAGGGTGTCAAGTTATGATGTTAAATCAGGTAGCCCTATGGTTGTAGTTCTTTAAATTTTATTGGAGATGTTAAAGTTGATTAGAGTGACACCGGTTAGGATCCTACGGTTCCCTCATTCCAGCACCACTATTTTCTATTAGATTCACTTAGTCCAAATAAATTTACTAAACTCAACTTAATGAGTTCCATAATTTCATTTAGACCTTGGGAAGCCTCGTTAGCAACCGTAGGTTACCTCCTCCGAGGGGTTCCCGATCTTCCAATAAGGACATTTTAATTTAGCGGAAAACCTCGTTAGCAACCGTAGGTTACCTCCTCCGAGGGTTCCCGATCTTCCAATAGAGAGGGAAGCCTCGTTAGCAATCATAGGTTACCTCCTCCGAGGAATTCCCGATCATCCTATAGAGATAAAAGCCTCATTAGCAACCGAATGTTACCTCCTCCAAGGGATGCCCGATCATCCGATAGAGACGTCTTAATTTAGTTGTAGTTGTTGTTTTGTGTGATGTTTAAGATTAAATCTTGAGTTATTTTATATTTTGATTGTTGTGGCGGTAAATTTTATCTTGGTTGATTTTAAATTTGATTTTGGTTTTAGTTTTGGTTTTGTGGTTATCCTGATAGTTTTAGTTTTCATGCTAGGTGACATCGTTGTTTAGCATGCAAGTTTGAATTTTGTTCATACATGCAGGTAAGTAAGCATAATGTGGAAAACTTAAGAAAAGACAATGTTGTAAACTATAAAAGCGTACCTAACGAGTCTTCTTGTTCCACCACTTGAAACTTAAAATGCATATTATAACATTTTATGTAAAGTGGGAAAAGTAAGGTTTTAGTGACCTACCTAACCCTAGGTCATATCTTGGTGGGTCCTTATTAGTTTGATTAAGGATGATTTTTGTTAAGCAAAACATATTAGTTTAGTAGACCTCTGAGGTATCCAACAGATCTGGAGGAAGAAGCATGTCCATGCTTCCCTCTCACCGTCTGGTGAAAAGTCTCGAGCTCATTTAAACTTATTATGTTGCTTAATAAATCCACCCTATAAAAATACTTCTAATGCTGAGTGAACATTGATGTTTCAATTATCCCGAAGAGTAGGGTAATTATCATTTGTGATTTAATTTGTAAATTATGTGGGTGAAAACATTTAAAGAGGCAAGTTAGTGTTATCAAGGCACTCAGCTAACTTTAATTTGGGCTTTTAGTGTTCGAAAGGTGTTTAATTTTAGCTATGTCCACTATTTCTAATCCTTATTTAACCAAATTTGATTTATCTTAGGTCACTACTAAACCCTTAAGATTTTGGTGGATGTCTTAGTTATTATTTTTTTGAAAGAGATTAAAATTTTAAGTGATCTGATTCATTTTTTAAAGTCATTTGAATATCAAATAGGGGTATTAAATTAGTGAGTTATTAACATCCAAAACTATAACCCTGAGTCTAGGATCATTTATTTGACCAGACTTTCAAATTTTAATAATTTAAGGAAATTACAAATTTATCCTTTAATTAACAAAAGTGAGATTGGTTTCTACCAATCAATCCCCCTTTTGTTTTCAATCATCCAAATGAATTAGTTAAAATCAAAGGTTACCCTTTTCCCTCTTTGAATTAAGCCTAAATGTTAATTAAGGCTAAACTTCCAAAATTACACTTTTGCCCCGAAGGCTCTATCACTTCATAATTTGTCAAATTTAATTCAAATGACTTTGAAATTTTTATCTTACCTTAGTCATGGGTTAATTAAGACATCAGAGGAGAAAATGTGATTTTTCAAAATTTTATATAATTTACATAATTATTTTTTTTTGCAAAAATAGGATTTTTCAAAGAAAATTTCATAACTTCACCAAGGAAAAGCCTAATCCCTTGAAATTTTTACTGAAAGTAGACTTAGATTAGATAACCATTTGGATCAAATTTCGTGATTTATTGAGTTTTTTTATGAATTATTAGAATTATTTTGAATTATGGAGTATTTATTAATTATAAAATATTTTGAGAGTTGAAAATTAAGTTTATGCTTTTGAAAAATCACTCTAAGGTCAAAGAACCTATAGAAGTTGATTTTTCATTGATTTATGAAAATTATTTTGGTGAAAATCCATTTTTCAGCCTTTAAATATTATTTTAAGCTTTAAAATTCAGTATCTTCACTTAGAAAATCAGAAAAAATATTCCAAACGTTATTAAGTCCCTAGAAAATAAATTAAAACCTTTCCATGAATTTATTTATTTTTGTGGTTTTTATTATTTTTTAATTATTTTAGTATTTTAAAATATGCTAAAAATGATATTTTTATTTTAATCATTATTTTGTTTTTATAAAATTCTTTTGATCACAGAGAACTCCAAAAACTCAGTTTCATAATTTTTTGAGCTATATTTTGATTATTAAAAATCATTTGTGTCAAAAATGCCATTTAACTTAGAAAATCAATTTGAGTTATCAAATGAGTTTAAAATATTTTCAAATTTTTATGAGGAGTTCTCTAAGTCTTAAACAATAGTGGAGATCAAAAATCATGTCCTTTTGATGTTTTTATTTCCCAAAATTAATTATCTTTTTATTTTAGGGTTTGTGAAGATTAGGTATATTTTGAATGACTTGACTCGTGAAATGTTTTTCAAATAGCTCTCTACTCATAGTAGACTTACCAAAAATTTTTTGGATTTTTCTAAGAAACATGCTAATTATTATGATTATTTTATGCACATAATAGACATATGTTTGAAAAATATGGATTTTTGTCTAAAGGTCTCCCCTAACTTTGGAAAAATCAGAGAGTGTTCCCCTTATCAGAGGCTACAACCTGTCAAAATTACAAGCCATAGTGAAATGTCTACATGCATGGAGAATCAAAAGACTCAAAATAGTATTTAATTAATTAAAAATAAAACATATATCAAATGAACTTCAAATTATTTTCACATTGTTCTCCTATGTTCACTAAGCAAGAGGGTATTTTTATTTTATTTTTTTAATTTTTCTACACCAAGATATTAATTTTTAAAATTAGGGGGCATTTTTTGATTTATCTAATTCCCTATTTATCTATTTAAATGTGCGGCGCCACCTCATTCTAGGCAGCTCCGAAGCTCCACGCGACGCGCTCCTATTTGACGTTGTCATCCACCTCAGCAGTGACTAGGCCCGCGGTTCATGTAAGGGAGTGTTGTCCGGCCTGATCTCATCCTTTGATGAGATAAACACATGATCAAACGGCTCTCCGTCATCGTCCCCAATGGCCTAGCTCAAGAACCGTCCATCTTTAAGGCTTGATATCTCTTTCATTTCTCAAACAAATTGAATAAATTTTTTTTTTAAATGCTCGTCTAAACTAGAGAAACATATCTATACGGACAAGATGCCATGAAATTAAGCCTAAGCAAATGGAGAATCAAAATAGGCTCGGGAAGAGGAGTAGATTAATACATTGGATCTGAGAAGGGAAGCTTCAATCAGAGGCGCTTGACACATTCATTGGGGTCCAAAGAGGCTAGGGATTGAGCCGCTTGCTGTGGTGAAAGGTCTAGGTATGAATTCGACCAAGCTCAATTTCAGCTGTTGGTCTAGAGCTATGTGGAAGGGGAATTTGATGGGGCTTCTCCTTCTTTCACTGTGGTGAAGGTGTGGGTAAGTTTAATTTGAGTTTGGTGGACTGTGGAGGTGTATTGAGATCTGTCCTGGTTTTAGGCAGAAGTTTGAGCTCAAAATTGAGCTTCCATAGTGGGAATCCGTGGGGGAAAGTGGTTGGCTTGAGCTGAGGATGCCTCAAAGAGTCTCTGTGAGCGATTTGGAGGGCTCTCTCTGAGAAAACTTCAACTCTCTTTCCATGGCTATGGAGGGGAGCTTTTTATAAAAATGGATTAAGGGTGGCTGTCATGGCCAATTATGGGGTGAAAAGTGATGCTTAGGTGGAGGGCAGAGAGGCTCTAACATTTAATTTGGATAAGATGGCATCTAGATTTGAAATGGGTTTGATTTGAAGGAGGTGATCATGGTTTTGGTGTTTTCCGGCCACTAGGCCGGCCAACCAGGCTAGGGGAGGTGGCTAGGTGGTCAGGTGAGCTAGGGGAATATGTCACATCAATTAAATTAGTTGAGGTGTAGTTTTGGCAAAAATATCCAAGGCTTAAGAAAATATGGAATCAAAATCCCTTGATTTAGGGGACCTTTGGTCCATGGATTAGCTTAGGTGGTTTTATGGGGTTTATCTTGGTCACTAGGGTCCAACTAATGGCTGTGGCGTCATTAATTTGGTGGTTTTGGGGTGGTTAGGCTAATTTTAATGCATGGGTCCAATGTGGGTCCAAATGACAACAATTTGGGTTTAGGATAGGCTATCCATGTCAATTGACCCAATTGATTGATGCATTTGATGTATATTATTGTAATGAACATTTTTGGTGAAGGATTGAAAGGATTTTGAGTTCAATTGGGGGGTCAATTTGGAGGATTTTGGAGAGTTGGTTGTTTTGGGCATGATGGGCTAGACTTAGGCTAAGTCCAAATTGATTGTTGATAATGGTCAATAGAAATTCCATGAATAGTTTTCAACATGAATTGGGTGCCAATTTTGGTGCTAAAGCATTCAATTTGGTGAAATTTGGAGGCATAGCCAATTTGGGGCAAAATTTGGGGATTTTTGGACTTAGGTCAAAATTGAGTGCAATTGAGTCTTCGCCAAGGCCAATTGAAGGTCAAGTTTGATGTTTAGAAATGTTATGAAGAGTTTAGGGTTCAAATTGAGATCAATGGAGTAGGCCATGTGGTTCAATTAGGTGGAACCAAGTCATAGGGCCAAAATTGGGTGTTTGATCTAAATCAAAATTGGGCTCAAAGAATGGGATAATTAAGCCTATATTTGAATTAAATTGGTCATATTAGAGGTTAATTTGAGTTTAGAATTCAAATTTGGGGAAATGAGCACCAATTTGATGGGCATTTTAGGTGGATTTGGGGAAATTGGGCCTTTAAAGACAATTTTAGAGGCTTTGGTCAAAGATGGTCAAAATGGCCAAATTGGGTCATGTGGTAGCTGAGAAAAATGCAATTGGGAATATTTGGAGTATTTTGGGAATTTTTGGATATTTGGGCTAAGGAATGGTATTTTGGTAATTTGGCAATTTTTTGTGATTTTGGATAATTTGGATATTTTCAAAAGGTTTGAAATGACTTTTGAATAATTTTGGGTATTTGGGTAAATTTGGGAATTTTTGCCAAATTTAGGGTTTCAAGGGTACTTAGGTAATTTGGGGGAGTTTAGGGGCAAAAGGCTAAGTTGGGCATTTTGATAGAGTTGGGGTGCTAACCACCATTAATAAATTATGGACTAATGGAAACCCCATTTGGTTCCTCTATGTACTTTTCTTAGCTAGACCCTTAGCCTAGGGCTAGTGGGTTTAGGGGACCATTTACATGAGTCTCCCAGCGGATTAAGGGATCAAAGTCAAGAAATTTTGAGTTTGTATTTGTGAGTGATTGTGAGTGAGGTGAGCACCTTAGCTCTAGACCAACATCCAGAGTCAACCCTAAGGTCCAACAGTCCTATTGGAACTCTCCTTGAGCTCCCTCATAATGACCCCACCTACTAAGTGCTAGATGTTAGGACCACTATGTGGAACTTCAAGTTGAGTAGAGAGAAGTTTAGAATTTCTAATGGTGAGAGTTCCTTTTCTAGTTTTCTAAGAATAGTCAATAGGAAAGTCCTATGGCTAGACCTTAGGTTATCATGTCTAGTTTTCTAAGAATAGTCAATAGGAAAATCCTATGGCTAGACCTTAGGCTACTAACTTTTTCTAGTTTTCTAAGAATAGTCAATAGGAAAATCCTATGGCTAGACCTTAGGCTACTAAAGTCTATTTTTCTAAGAATAGTCAATAGGAAAGTCCTATGGCTAGACCTTAGGCTACTAAAGATAGTTTTCTAAGAATAGTCAATAGGAAAGTCCTATGGCTAGACCTTAGGCTACTAAAGAGGAGACTATACCTCAACCAAAAGTGAGGTCAACATTCTTCATCAAAATGAATGTAGATCCAATGAATGCATTATCGTATCCCAGTGAAAATATATCATTAACTTATTAAAAGAGAGATGAATGTTGGAATGAAAAACAACAAATACTCCTATAAATCCTAATAATGAGCATGAAAAGAAGAGTAACAATACAATTGAAATAGGGAGGTATCAAAGAATTTTTAAAAAACTTATTTATTTATCACATACAAGAACTAATGTTGCTTTTTCTATCAGTATATTAAAGCCAACATATGAATGATCCAAATGAAGATCATTTAGAAACGATCTTTTGAATCCAAAGGTAGCTAAAGATAACTCCATGACGTGAATTGATATTTGGGAAAATTGAGAACCATGACATTGAGATATACACTAATGTTAGTTGTGTAGGACAACTAACTGACAGAAGTTCTACCATGAGTTATTGTTCATTTATTTATCTGTATTGGGTAACCTTGTTACTTGGAGAAATAAGAAAACAAGTTATGGGGGCAAAAAATTGTACAAAATCTGAGTGCCTTACTCTCATCCTAGAATTTTGTGAAGAGATGTGACTAAAGAAATTATTGGTAGAACTTCACATGAAGAATCAAAACACTATAAAAATGTTCAATAACAGTTAATCAACCATCAACCTTTCAAAAAATCATATGCACAATGATCAAACCACACATATAGAAAATGATAAACACTTCATCTTTGAGAAAGTCAATGAAGAGGTTGTCCAGTGATCCACCTAAAAAATATAATATTTTTAGATACATTTTTATACCTATTTTTGAGATATTGCGCTTTAATGGAAGGTCTTTTTTGTTTTTCTTGCAGATACAAGTAAAAATGGAAAAAATGCTTAAAGACGTGAAAAAGGATCAAATTTGGAGCAAAAAAGTGAAAAATTGTGCAAAAGAGTTTTGGCGCCTAAGCGCCAGATCCGACGCTTAAGCGCCGGTTAAACAGAGAAGGTCATGCCTAAGTGCCGAGACCCCGTGCTTAAATGGCAGTTACTAGACGAGTAAAATCAGTTTTCACAAATTTTAAAGAAGTTTTTGAGGCACCCATTAGCTTAATAGATGGTTATAACCACCATGGACAAAAATTATCATGAAAGGATGCGTCTCTTGGGCAAATACATCGAATCAAGACACATTTTGAAGAGATCCCAAGGAGCCTCTTAGAAAATTATAAAAGAAAGAAGAGAGGACTCAGAAAAGAGTCCTGAAAATATTGGGAAGTTTTGAAAGTTCTTCTCTAGGGAGTTAGTTCGGAGAGATTTTCAGGAACCACTTTTTATTACTTTATCAAAATATTGGCAAGTTTTGAAAGTTCTTCTCTGGGAGTTAGTTCGGAGAGATTTTCAGGAACCACTTTTTATTTACTTTATCCTTTTTGTTATTAGAGAGATTTTCAGGAACAACTTTTTATTTACTTTATCCTTTTTGTTATTTTGTTTTGAGTGATTGTAAAAAGAGAAGAGATTTAAAAGAACTTCAAGAGTTTGGTGGAGGACTTGAGATAAGTTTTATCTTTTTATTTTAGACTACTTTTGGTTTTAATCGAAACTTGTTGTTGATTTGACAATGATTTCTTCTTTAAAACGAAAGTGTGGTTTTGTTTTCTCCATGAATTCTGAGTATTTTTCTTTATCTTTCTTCTTAAAATGATAAGTAATTAAGTTTTGGATGGAATAACGGAGAGTATTGATCTTTAATGTTGGAAGAAGTTGTGATGATTTAAATCCATGCACTTCATTGAGTAGTTTTCCTTATCTTTCTCCTTAAAATGATAAGTAATTAAAGTGTTGGATGGAAGTTTTTTTCTTTATCTTTCTTCTTAAAATGATAAGTAATTAAGTTTTGGATGGAAGTTATGGAGAGAATTGAGCGATGGAAGAAGTTGTGATGATTTAAATCCATGCACTTCATTTACTTCTTGATTTGGCCAATCCAGATATTAAAATTTGTTGTGAGAACATGTAAGAATTGGGTTGGTATTGTCTCAGTCAACAATTGGAAAGAACCACATGAGGTTGTATGAATGAGAATGTAGTTCCTATAATTGAGTGCAAATAAATAGGGAAATATTCATTGATGGGTGTACAATTAGAGGACTTTAAAGTGACAAGTTAAAGCCTCCAACTTGGTTTAGTGCTTTAGGTTCTGATACAAGAATGTTAGCCCCCAGATGGAGGGAATCGAGTGAAATCTAGAGTGAGAGCTAGTATCTTCCCTGCTTAGCCGGTCTTCAGAACTATTCAAACTTTAAATTAGCTAATGTTCATTATAGCATCTCTAGTAAGGGTAAAGAATATTATTGCTCCTATTTGGCACAACACAATTTGCATACTTCCACAACATAATTCCTATACTTATTATTGATTCATGATAAGAAGAAAGATATTTTCATATTAAGTACTTTTCTTCTACAAAAACTTTAGTTATCTTTTTACTGTTTCGTTAAAATATTAAAAATACAAAAAATATTTAAATTTTAAATTCCTACAAAAATCATTTTTAGTTTAAGTAATTATCTTTTTAAAAATAGAAAAACTTTCTAAAAAGTGCATATTGCATAATCTTCCCTATCGGTTCGATATTCAGGTCTTAATAAAAAATGTCCTATATTATTTGATAACGATACGTATACATGCGTAGTATCCCAATATAAGTATATATAAATTAAAAAGTTAAATTCTTATTTTTCTTCACGATCAAGTTTTTGGTTTTTTTGCAAAATAAGGAAATATAAGTGAAAAATATCATCATAACTATTGTTATACTGTGCATAAGCATTAAGTAGCGGTACCAAGTTTTTGGCGTCGTTGTCGGGGAAGAAAATTAAGTAAATTTCTATTTTTAGAAAGTCTTATTTAAACTTTAAATATTGTATCTTATTTTGTATGTTTTATTTTAATTTATTTCATATTAGTGTATCGTAGTTCAGGTTCTGAAGGACTAGTGCCCTACGATTCTGAATTAGAAAAAACTATTAGAAAAATCAGAAAAAACTAAAAA
The DNA here is from genome assembly GCA_002079205.1 of Phalaenopsis hybrid cultivar. Classification (NCBI taxonomy): domain Eukaryota; kingdom Viridiplantae; phylum Streptophyta; class Magnoliopsida; order Asparagales; family Orchidaceae; genus Phalaenopsis; species Phalaenopsis hybrid cultivar. The sequence continues at coordinate 63,080 of JXCR01135399.1, forward strand.
AATTAAAAATCTTGAAAAATAAAAAAAAACATACAGAAATGACAAACCAATATATTCAAAATACTGAAATTCATTAAGAGTTTAGACATTTAAGAGATTATGCCAACTCTATTATAGATGAACTTCATTATAGTATTCAAAAACCTACTGTAGTGGATAATTCATTTGAGCTTAAATATTGTAGTATTCAAAAATCTACTGTAGTGGCTAATTCATTTGAGCTTAAACCTGCTATTATCCAAATAATATCAAATAATCAGTTTAAGGGAACACCAACTGAAGATCCAAATTTACATCTTACCAATTTTCTAGAATTGTGTGCTGCATTTAAATACGATGGTGTTTCAGATGATGCCATAAGGCTTAGGTTATTACCTTTCTTAATGAGGGATAAAGCTAAGATGTGGTTGAATTTGTTAGCACCTGGATCTATCAGAACTTGGGGTGATTTAGCACAAAAATTCCTTGCTAAATATTTTCCACATACAAAAACTGCGAAGCTTAGAAATGATATTACATCTTTTAATCAGTTTGAAGGGGAATCTATCTAAGAACTGCGAAGCTTAGAAATGATATTACATCTTTTAATCAGTTTAAAGGGAAATCTATTTATGAAGCATGGGAACGATTTAAAGAACTCTTAAGAAAGTATCCACGTCATGCTATACCCGATTGTTTAATAATCCAAACCTTTTATAATGGATTAATTGGTTCTCTTAGATCTATTATCGATGCCGCTGCTCGTGGTTCATTGATGTCAAAACCATTTCATGACGCTTATGCTTTAATTAAAGAGATTACTACCAATAATTTTCAATGGCCTTCTGAGAGGGTGAACGGTTATGCTTTAATTGAAGAGATGACTACCAATAATTTTTAATGGCCTTCTGAGAGGGTGAATCCATTCATGAAACCGATGCATTTATTATGTTAGCAAATCAAGTTGCTGCAATTTCAAGGAAGTTAGACCAATTTGGAATGAATTTTTCTCAACCATTTTCCATGATTGAAGAGAATTCATTAGGTCAAATGGTAGATTCTCAAGCATCATTAGAAACTTTGAATGCCATAAATAATAAACAAAATAACCCATATTCCAATTATTATAACCCATTTTGGAAGAATCATCCCAACTTTAACTGGTATAACAATTCGGGTGGTAATAATCAGCAATGGGGGAACAACCAAGTAAACCCATTGGGAAACTAGAACAGCCAAGGGAATAATAATTATAGATCTTCTTATCCTCTAGGTATCAACAGTAATACATAATTTAAGGATAAGAAGTTGTCTATAGAAGAAGTGGTGTTACAAATGGGTAAACAATTACAAAGTCAATGAGCTACATTTAGAAATATTGAGAATCAACTTGGGCAAATCGCAAGTTCATTAAGTAATAGATCCCAAAAAACACTTCCTAGTAATACTGAATCAAATCCAAAATACCAGAATAAAAAGCAAGTTAAGGCCGCACAACTTAGAAGCGGAAGCGAGTTGGAAGGTAGGACGCTCTGAAAGATTCTGAAAGACTTATTTCTCCTCCAAAAATTGATTTAGAAAAAACCACCACCTCCATTTCCTCAGAGACTTCAACAACAGAAGTTGGATAAGCAATTTTAAAAATTTTTGGAAATATTTAAGAAGCTTACAATCAATATTTCATTTGTTGAAGCCTTAGAACAAATGCCAAGCAATCTAAAGTTTATGAAGGATATTCTCAACAGAAAAAGGAAGTTTGAAGATAATGAGACTGTTGCACTTAGTGAGGAGTGCAGTGTTATAATTCAGAAGAAACTTCTTGAAAAACTTAAAGATCCTGGTAGCTTTACAATTCCATGTGCAATAGGAGATAGATTTTATGGGAAAGCTTTATGTTATTTAGGTGCAAGCATTAACCTTATGCCATTATCAATATTTAAAAGATTAGGAATAGGAGAAATAACCCCTACTACTGTAACTATGCAGTTAGCAGATCGTTCAATAACCTATCCTAAAGGAGTTATAGAAGATGTCCTAGTGAAAGTGGATCAATTTATCATTCCTGTTGATTTCATCGTGCTAGATATGGAGGAATATAAAGAGATACCTATCATTTTGCGGAGACCTTTCCTAGCCACAGGAAGAGCAATGATAGATGTACAGAAATGGGAATTAACAATGCACATCAATTATCAAACTGTTACTTTTAACATTTTAAATTCAATGAAATACCCTGCAAAAGGTAAAGATGATGAATGCAATATTATGGATGTTATAAGATATCGGAGCGAATGTCATTTCAAGACTACTAATGAATCCTGTTATGAAAGAGGTTGTTAAAAAAGCATATTAAATCCTATTATGAAAGAGGTTGTTAAGAAAGAAATTTTAAAGTGAATAGATGTTGGAATTATCTAACCTATTTCAGATAGTGCATGGGTTAGTCCAATTCACTGTGTTCCTAAGAAAGAAGGAGTAACTGTAAATGTGAATAAGCATAATCAGTTAATACCTACTAGATAAGTTACAAGGTGGCAAAAATGCATTGATTATAGAAAATTAATTCTTGCCACTAGAAAAGATCATTTTCCGCTACCCTTTCTAGATTAAATACTAGATAGACTAGCTGGGCACAAATACTTTTATTTTCTGGATGGATAAACCGGTTATCACCAAATTCAAATATCTCCTCAGGATGAAGAGAAAACAACATTTAGCAGTCCTTATGGAACTTTTGCTTTTAGAAGAATGTCTTTTGGTTTATGTAATGCCCCTGTTACATTTTAAAGATGCATGATGGAAATTTTTTGTGAGTTAATTGAAAAAGGGATTGAAGTCTTTATGGATGACTTTTCAGTGTTTGGAACTTCATTTGACTCATGTTTAGAACATTTACATAATTTTCTTAAGCACTGTGAAGAAACAAATTTAGTCCTTAACTGGAAAAAATGTCAATTTATGGTAGTATAAGGAATTGTATTAGGTCATCAAATATTAGAAAATGATATGGAAGTAGATCCTGCTAAAATTCAAGTGATCGCTAATTTACCTTATCCAACAAATATCAAAAAATGGTATGGAAGTAGATCCTACTAAAATTCAAGTGATCGCTAATTTACCTTATCCAACAAAAATGTAAGGGAAATTAAGAAATTTGTAGGACATGCTGGATTCTACAGGAGATATATTAAAGACTTTTCTAAGATTAATAAGCCTTAATGCCATTTACTGGAGAAAGATGCAATTTTCAATTTTGATGAGGAATGCCTAAAAGCTTTTAAATTATTAAAGGAAAAATTAATTACTGCACCAATTATAGTTTCACCAAGTTGGGAAAAAACTTTTAAACTTATGTGTGATGCAAGTGATTATGCTATTGGAGTTGTTTTAGGACAAAGATATGATAAAAATTTTCAAAGTTATTTACTATGCTAGTAAAACTCTTAATGAAACTCAAATTAATTATACAATAACTGAAAAAGAGTTGTTAAAAATAATATATGCCTTTGATAAATTTAGATTATATTTGATTGGAACTCATTGTATAGTGCATACAGATTATTCTGCTATTAAGTACTTAATGAAAAAGAAAGATACTAAACCGAGACTTATAAGATGGATTCTTCTTTTACAAGAATTTGATTTTGAAATAGTAGATCGGAAGGGAACTGAAAATCAAATTGTTGATCATTTGTCCAGGTTTGAATTAGAAAAACCACTCTATTTGGAAAAAAAAATTAATGAACATTTTCCAAATGAAAAATTGTTCACTGTAAATGAGTGGCGTGTTCCGTGGTACGCCGACATTGTGAGCTATTTTGTTAGTGATCTTAAACCCTATGGAATGACATACCAACAATGAGAAAATTTATTTCTGAAGTTAAAACTTATTTTTGGGATGACCCATATTTATATAAACAAGGAAATAATCTGATCATTTGAAGATGTGTACCATTAGAAGAAACTTATGAAATTATCCAAAAATGTCATGTGGGACATTTTGGTTTTGATAAAATAACATAAAAAATTCTACAATCTGGATTTTATTGGCCTACAATTTTTAGAGATGTTAATGCTTATATCAAAACTTGTGATAGATGTCAAAGAGTAGGCAATATTTCTAGAAGAAATGAGATGCCCCTCAATTATATGCTAGAAGTTGAAATATTTGATGTTTGGGGATTAGATTT
>JXCR01135399.1:73728-83757 GCA_002079205.1 Phalaenopsis hybrid cultivar
GGGTGTAGAGTTAGAGGACTTTAAAGTGACAGGTTAAAGTCCCAAACTTGGTTTATTGTTTTAGGTTCTGATACCAGAATGTTAGCCCCCAGGTGGAGGGAATCAAGGGAACTCTAGAGTGAGAGTTAGTATCTTCCCTGCCTAGTCAGCCTTCAGAACTATTCAAACTTTAAATTAGTCAATATTCTTTATAGCATCTCTAGTAAGGGTAAAAAATATTATTGTTTCTATTTGACACAACACAATTTACATACATCCACAACATAATTCCTATACTTATTACTGATTCATGATAAGAAGAAATATATTTTCATACTAAATACTTTTCTTCTACAAAAATTTTAGTTATCTTTTTAAGTTGTTACTGTTTCATTAAAATATCAAAAATATTTAAATTTTATATTCCTACAAAAATCATTTTTAGTTTAAGTAATTATCTTTTTTAAAAATAAAAAAACTTTCTAAAAAGTGTATATTGCATAATCTTCCCTGTGAGTTCGATATTCAGGTCTTAATCAAAAAGTCAAATATTACTTAATAACGATACGTATACTTGCGTAGTATCCCAATATAAATATATATAAATTAAAAAGTTAAATTCTTATTATTCTTCAGGATCAAATTTTTGGTTTGTTGCAAAATAAGAAAATATAAGTGAAAAATAACATTAGAACTATTGTTATACTGTGCATAAGCATTAAGTAACTGGATCATCTAGCCAAATTATACCCCAACATAATATCACATTCCTCCTATCTTACCAAGTCATTTCCTCGACACCACTTTAGAGATCTCAATAGTAAGTTTGAAATGTTTGATATACAATTTAACTTGAGGATGAGTAATGATATACACACAATTTAGAAAATTTTTAATCTACTGTTACATTTGAAGTGAGAAAATATTCACTTAATGATCAATTATCATGTTTTATTTATTTTCTTTATAACATGATTAATATCCCTCTAATTATAAGAGAATTAGACTAAACTGTATATACATTTAGTTATCGACTTAATGAGAAATTAGAGCTTTTTCCTCAAAGAAAATGCTCCTAAATTTTATATAAACAAAAAGCTAAAACAAATATACAACAATGCACTCACAGGTAAAATATCCACAATCTTATTGATTTTTGAACATTGCAAACGCTAGATCACACTTAATTTAAAAAGTGATCTAACGTGTCTAACACATATACTCTTTCATATCAATAAGTTTTAAAAAGTAAAATACACTAAACAAGTTGTGATGGGGCAGGGTGTTTGGGGGGGGGGTGGTTTTGATGGTGGGGGAGGCATGACTCGCACTAGCAAGCAAACGCAATGCACTAAACAAGTTTAGTTTACATGTCTAACACATATACTCTTTCATATCACACAAAAATACCATTTTAAAAAGTGAAACACACCTTTACATGTATAGTTTAGCCAGTGTGTTCATAAAAATTGAAATTTAGGTGTTGGATATGCAAGCACATGACAATTGAGTGATATGCACGTAAATCTTCCAAGGAAAAAAAAAATAACACAATCATTTGCAAGATAAATCACAAAAACTCCAAACTCCCCAACATTACAAGAGACAAAATTTTACAAAATGCATAAAAAACTAAACTGTTCAGATTTTAGACAATTCTGAAATTGCACTTTGCTCGTATGACTCCTCCCAGTTCCTCCCATCAAACAGTCTAACCTCAACATCTGAAATTGTGCCATCATCAACACACTTAACCGTCACTGCAATGCCATCGGGATTCGACCTTGGAATGTAAAAAGACGTTATTCCACAAACCTTACAGAACATATGTTTCGCAGTGTGGGAGCCGAAGCTATAAGTGGTGAGATATCGTTCAGAATCTTCGACGAGTTTGAATTTGGATGATGGAACAATGAAGTGAATGTTGCCTCTCATTGAACAATTTGAGCAATTGCATTGCCATACTACAACATTTGGAGGAGCTTCAACTTGCCATCTTACATTTTTGCAGTGGCAACCCCCACTATGAATAACAATCTCAGAACTCATTGCAAGAATAAAAAAATTATCTGTTGTTTCATGTCAATGTAAGTAGTTAACCATAATAAATATTTGATAATAAAAGCAAATAATATTTATATGAGTAATTTTGGGATAAAAATAGCAAAAAATAAAAAGTAGATATGTTCAACAGAAAGAAGGATTTGTTAATAAGTCACTGATTCTCCTTCACCAGATTTAAATGCAATGATGCAAGTTCGATGGGAATACCATCACTCCACCTACAAATTATTAAAGGCAATCTATTTGAGATTTCTCTCTCTTTTTTTTTAATGTGAATGACATCCATGTGATGGGGATGAATTTAACTATTTTTGTTATAGCATTTTGCCATTCCCTTAATAATGCTGTTATAGTGATGAATTTCAACTAAATGATCATTAAAAAAAGTAATATCATTCTTTTTATCTATTTTCTTCCTTTAAATTGATAATATCATGTCATTAAAAGACATTAACTANCAGTTAATCATAATAAATATTTGATAATAAAAGCAAATAATAATTATATGAGTAATTTTGGGATAAAAATAGCAAAAAATAAAAAGTAGATATGTTCAACAGAAAGAAGGATTTGTTAATAAGTCACTGATTCTCCTTCACCAGATTTAAATGCAATGATGCAAGTTCGATGGGAATACCATCACTCCACCTACNAGATTCTCCTTCACCAGATTTAAATGCAATGATGCAAGTTCGATGGGAATACCATCAAATTATTAAAGGCAATCTATTTGAGATTTCTCTCTCTTTTTTTTTAATGTGAATGACATCCATGTGATGGGGATGAATTTAACTATTTTTGATATAGCATTTTGCCATTCCCTTAATAATGCTGTTATAGTGACGAATTTCAACTAAATTATCATTAAAAAGAGTAATATCATTCTTTTTATCTATTTTCTTCCTTTAAATTGATAATATCATGTCATTAAAAGACATTAACTATAACCATAGTTAATTGTTTCTAGACAAGTTCATTACAAATTCCTATGTTGGAATTGAAGGACTTGTTCATGATGGGTCATTTCTGCTCCTCAATCTCATTAATTGGTCTATTTTTCTATGTGGGCAGATTACGAAATGCATTAAAAGAGAAGATTAAGAAATTTGAGGACATTTTTGGCATAATTGTTTTAATGGTCTATTTAGACAGTGATAAGTAGATAATTGTTTAGAGGACATTCACCTTACTAAAGGTGGTTGGGATGGGATTGGGCTTTATCACACTTCCTATCATTAATCATTCATCTCATGTTAAGTGGGCATATAAGTTATTATATAAATGGGCTAGATGAATATGCATAATATATTCTAGCATAATTATATGAGCATACTATTATTCTAACTTTATGATTTATTTGAAATTAATATCAACTATATACATATTTTTTTAAGACATAAGTTACATGAATAGTATTATTATAAACTAGAAGAAGTGAAAGATGGTTTGTGGGAGGGACAAACAATTGGTGATTGATATAAGTTTGAACATTCAAATATATCATAGAAAACTCAACATATAAACTTGAACAATAATGAGATTATTTATTTTTTAAGAATAAAAAATAGATACTTCTCAAATAATGCATAATTAGATAAACTTAGAAATTTTTGAAGAATACTAAATTGTGCAATTAAGTCTAACACAAGGATGGAAATGTGTGTGTAATCATTATCCTCGAAGGGGTGCCCCACGAAAAAAAGGCCAAGAGTTTATTGACTTGGCTACATTTTTTTCGTAGATGAAAGCATTGCTCAACTTAACCTTGTTATTCAAAGTCAAGAATTACTTATAAACTATAGGGATAATTACATACATAGCATCCGAAACATTGCTATTTACAAAAATCTAGTACGCAGTTGATATTTTTGAACTATTGAACCAATCTATTTATGTGTGCCACAATCAAATCATTAAAAATTTAATAAAAATGAAAAATATGGTTTCGAGTTTTATCATGAATTTTGATATTTAGCAGAGAATTTGAAAAATATGACACTAAATAGGACGCAATGGGGAAAAACGATTCATGTAGCCGACCCCACATAGTGGGATTAAGGCTTTGTCATTGTTGTTGTTGAGACAGAGAAGTTGAAAAATGGATGAAAGAGGGTGCTAGATTTGTAAATAGCAATGTTTAAGGTGCTATGCATGTAAACAGCCCGAAAATATTGTATGCATCAAACTTAAGCAAGAGTTTCCATAAAATACATACTTTATTGAAGAGTTGCAGTGCTATTATATTTGATAATTTATTAAAACTCGAATAAAAATAAAACTTCCACCTCTCTTTGTTGACTGTTGCATGCAGTGTTAAAACTCTTCTTAACAGAATTTTTTTTGACAACTTCCATCGAAATTAACTTAGGTCTACCCATTTATTAATGTCTAACTCCCAAATAGCAATCTCAATCAATGAAAGCTGTGCAAAAAGCTTAATTTAAACTAGAAATTAACATCAATTACAGTTTTTCACAACAATCAATGCATAGAACAATTCATAAACCCGGACCCAATGCATTATGACTAGCAATTTTAGCAAAAGATTACTGCTGAATCATTCATGAAATAATAAAAAAAAACTTAATCTAATCCAATACAATATAAGGCTGACCATAGATGTTAACTTATCATGCAGTAGTCCAACCTGACCAATTTTCATGAGCGATGAATTTATCCAAGAATGAGTCAAAATTTAGGGCGTAAAAATAGGAAAAATAATGAAAAAAAACAGTATCATTTTTCATAGGTTCATCAATGTCAATGCTAATAACAGCCAAATACGGAACAAATACAGCTTTGTGCTTATAATACTTGGGGTTCCTTTGAAAGAGTTTTTAACGTCTTCCATAGATTGGAAATTAGAAAAGTCATTTTCACTATTTTTTGATTTAAAACATATTCAAATTGCTTCTAACATAACTCCATTTGTGTGACATTTAGGACTGTGATTGGGAATAACTTCCTCAACAACTTCAGTTGTTTGCTAAATTAAAAAGTCGAAATTACAATAAAAAAACTCTGATTCACAATCAAACGATCTCACGTTGTGATAAAATTGGTAAAATTTTTGAAACCAAAATGATGGTAGGAGGCAAGATAAAAAACAACATTGTTATTCATCTTTGGCTATAACAAGATTTTTGTTTCTTCTTAGTGTCATATCGTTATGAGGATTTCCAAAAATTTTGACAAGTTTATACTCGCCGGTGAGATTACATTTTTCTTTTGTTGTATTAATATAATATTTTATAAAATTATGTCAACTTTGACAATTTTTAAGTAATGAATAAAAATAAAATTAGCAGAATAAAACAACAAATTCATGACTTTTTAAATTAAAAAATTATGTATATAATCATTTTGCATTTTTGTAATTTTTTTTATAAAATTAGTAAAATAAATGATATTTGTAATTTATATAAAAAATGATTATTTCAATCTTTTATATGAAAAAGCTAAGCTACTAACTTACCCAAATAAATAAAAGAATTTTTTTTGGTTTGAAAAGGCCAAAAATAATAATTTATTTAAACATTAATGTCAATTTTAGCAACAATAATTTTATAGCACTGTTTTCTTAAAGTTATTTTAAAACAAGCATTTATAAAAAAAAGTTCAACCAAATAAAACCTTAAACAACGTTAAGGCATAACTAACATTTTAGCATGCATTCAATCACAAATGTAGATAAATTTAACAGAGAGATCAATAGAGGTAAAGTAAAAGTGAATCACAGATAGGAAAACTTATCAACCTTGATTTGGGACTTTTTTAGGGTATATTCGACCTTCTCATTTAGCAAACAGCAGACACAATCTCAAAAGCCATTCCAAATGAACTTTTAACTTTCCGTTCAAAGGAAAACAACAAAGAAATTCCTTCAAACGAACCCTAAAGCTCACTGACCACCCAATCGAGTGCTAAACATTTTGAGAGAAAGAAAACATAGAAACACAAATTAGTCCGACGAACAAAAGATACAGAGGATCACTTACGCCTGATTTCAATCTGAAAAAGAAGTGTTAGATTTGGCGGCAGGAGCGGAGATGGATTGCTGGAAAGCTTCGGCACTGATCCAAGCTAGGACTTTAGAAGGAGGAGGTGGGAAAATATTTGCCTCATGTTATGCCCATATAACATGCTATAAACTTTCACTATTTTATGTGTGCAAGTAAGTTCTGCGCTTCTATAATTTTAATTGATACATATAAATTATAAGAAGGTTATAGGAGTATAATACAAATATTAATTTTTTGTACCCTCTGAATAATCTCCGACGAACGCAGCGCTGTGTACGTCTTACACGCAGACAAATATTGGCATCCTCTGTAGATTTCTTTTTTTTATTTCAACTCTGCATGTTTGGATTTTTCATTTTGGACATCTTAGTATTTTTTTTTTTTCATTTTGTTTTCGGATATGTAAGTATTTTAGAAAATTTACATGCGTACCACCCATTTTATTTATTTATACAAAAAATGATTAATTTTTTTAATTTACAGTTATAATATTTTAATGTCATAAAATTATATTTCAATTTTAAAAATAAATAATAATGATATTTTTTAATTTGATATTAAAGAATTGGGTGTTATGTATATGAATATGGAACTAGATCTATTACGCATGTAAATTGATAAGAATGATGTGGTATGCATGTAAATTTGATAAATATTAAGTTAATAAAACTAATATTAGTTATTATTTTATTAGATTAAAATCTTATGTTTAATTTGATCAATAAATTCTTAATTGATAATTTGATTAAAATGATATGTTATATAAATTATAATTTAATAATTGCAATTAAAATTGATAAAATATTAAACCATTATGAATAATTTTTATTACTAAATTTGAAATAATTAATTAAAATAATATCGTTTTATTAAAATTGAATAAATAGAAATTATTATTTATTTATTTTAGTAAATTTCCAACTAAAAATTAATGAAGTTATCATTTTATGCTAATTTTTAAATAATTAATTCAATTAAGGCGCATATAGATTATGTTAATATGATAAAATATCATAAATATATAAATTTATGGGTTTAAATGAGTTGAATTGAGCTTGAGCCACCCTCAATTTGAGCACGGCTTGATTAATTAATTGAGTTAGGGCTTGAGTCGGCTTATTTTTGATAAAAGAGATAACAATATTAATTTATGCTAGTGTTATAATAAAATGATAAATAAAATGAGAAAAATGAGATAAATAATAATAAATCCCTTATTATAAAATATTAAAGATATTTTCTTTAAAATATGTTTAATATTTTAAAGAAAATTTCTAAAAGTTTAAAACATTTTGAATATAATTTAAGGTAATATTTTTTAAACTAGCCAGTTCACGAGCTAATCAGTCGAGTTGGGGTTAGCTAGAGCTTAGCTTATTAGTACATCAAGCTTAAGCTAATGATCTACTTATTAAATCGAACTTAAGCCGACTCACAAGTTAGCTTGACTCACACTCCTAGACGAATCTTTAAATCATGAAATAAGTGGTCAAATTTACCTAGATTTAATGATATTTAAATTCTATTATATCGAATAGTTTTTTAAATTTAACTTGAACAAACTATACATTTAAAATAGAGATATACAACAAGAATGCGTCTACTCGAATCTCGAGGAGGTGATTGGAGACATAAAGAATATGGTTTATTCATCACACGATCGGTCAGAATCATATGCCAACATGTTGAAGAGAATGAAAAACCCAACAAATATCGCACAGCTGCATCAGCACTTACTTCCGAGTAACTGTCATCATGAAAATCAATAGTCGCCTAAGATGAGGTTCTTCAGTATAAACACATTGACTGAAAGTAGGCTATTTGTCGGATTATGTTGAATCACCATCTACTAGATGAAACAATCCTACCAAAGGACAATGTGTTTTTACATTCAATCTCTACAGAATGGGTAATCGAAGATTATTAAGTCGACTAAAGAATGTTTGGCCGGTCAAATAAATCTTGGTCGACTGAACTAATTTCAAGTAACCCAATTGGGCAGTTATAAATGTAAAATAGTGTTTAAGGCAATTACAGAAATATAAAAACACTAACAACGGTTACAAGGTCAGAATAAATGGTATTTAGTTACAAATACGTAAATGTAATGACTCATCAATTATAGTAAAGTCCTCTTTTTAAATGGGTACAACCTTGTAATTACGATATCCTACCTATGAACTATAAATAGAAGGATCATTTTCAAGAAAAGGGACTCCAAACAGAATTCTGGCTAAGAACATAAAGTGTGTTCAAATCTTATTTATTTCTTCTTTCCGCCGACTAATGCTCTATTCCTTGGTTGTGATCCACAAGAAAATTTAGGATCCAACATTCTAAAACGTGTTGTGAGCGTGGAATCATACATTCTACAAGACGATGAGCACATCAAGGTGAAGTAAAATGCCAAGAAGAGACCTCCAACATGGTGTCTGATCAAGAATTTACACAATCACAAATTGAGGGACTCTCTGATCTGATGGCTGGACAAATTACAGTGCTAGCCCGAATAGTGCTTAAGAGAAGGGTAGAGCCTCTCCCACAACCCGATCCACAACACCCGAGCCTCAAGTTCAAAAGGTTGCCCTAGTAGCTAAGTGAATGGAAGAGATCTGGTACCAGGACAGTGCTAGATCCATGCAAAGGGGAGAGCCACAACCAGAAGCAATAAAAAGTTTATCACCGGATGAATAATGTGTTCACCCGACATATTGTGGAAGCAAAGCCACGAGAGAAGTTTAAGGTTCCCACCATGGAACCATATAAAGATCAAAGGAACCCCCACCAGACATATTGCATCCTTCGAGTCAGCAATCTACTTTCTTAAGATCTCTAATGCTTTAAAATGACGGTTGTTCTATGCCACACAGAGAGATTATGCTCTCAGATGGTTCAATGGACCTTCCATAGGAATTATTAATTCCTTCATAGACTGTAGGAAGTTAATTTTGGCGCAGTTTGCTAGTGCCCAAAAGCCACCAAAGGATTTAGAATCTTTGTGGTATATAAAATTGGGACCGAATGAGAGCCTACGGGCATATGTTTCTAGAAGGAGATGTTGAGGTCCGGAACCTAGAGCTGGCAATTACCAAGGCAACACTGGCATAAGGACTAAAGAGTCCTTAGTTCCAATACTGTTTGAGTTTAAGGATACCCAAAACATTGGATGAACTCTTGGAGTTAGCCAATAACCATATTGCAGCTAAAGAGCATATGAACCAACCAATTTTGAAAGGTGAGAAATCATATTGATAGTCAAGCAGGCATGAACAAATTGAAGGATGATGGATGGAGAGATAAAGTTAGCCCTCATAAAAAATGTGAATGAGATCGCTCGTTCTGAAGACATAAAGAAGATGAACGAGACGGACACAAACGTAGGCGATCGAATGATTAGTCTACAAGAGATAGGAGGATGTACATGTTTACACCACTTTGAGTTTCTATGGAAAAAATTGTAGACGCAATAGAAGACAAGGAGTATTCTAAAAGTAGACACCAATGAAACCTGGAGCTTCCCTCTATAACCCTAACAAATACTGTAAGTATCATTGAGACCATGGGTATGACACCAAAGATTGCAAGCACCTCTGTAGCCTACTAGAGGAGCTAATCTAGGCTAGAAAGCTCAAAGTGTTTGTAGCCTCAAAGGATCACACTCGACGAAATGACAAGGCTTTAGTTGAAGGCGAGTCAAGTAGGCTAACTACGGATCAATACCACTCTAATAGAAGGAATAGCATCAACAATACTGGGAGGCGATTGCTGACTTCACTTTTGGTTGAGGTCTAGAAACTTCTTTAGTAGCCTAGATCTAGCCATAGGACTTTCCTATTGACTAGTCTTAGAAAACTAGAAGAGGTACCCCACCATTAGAAATTCAAAACTCTTCTTTTTACTCAACTTGAAATTCCACATATTGATCTTAACCTCTAGCATTTAGTAGGTAAGATCATTATAAGAG
>JXCR01135402.1:9794-23219 GCA_002079205.1 Phalaenopsis hybrid cultivar
GTTTTTTGTTAGAACAATCCAAATGATTCTAGTGCAGCCATTAACAAAAGATATAAATCCCCTAGCAACTATGTTTGCCAGAGATAGGCCCTAGATGCTACAATGATAGTTGCAAAAGGTTGGGAGGCTTACTAGGGATGACAAGCGTAATATGTTTACGATCTAATGATATTTGCAAAATCATATAGTAGTGTCAATAAAAAGATTGGAAATATATTATGACTAGGCTTACTAGGGATGACAAGCGTAATATGTTTAGATAATTAAAAAAGTATCATAACGCAATGCCTCATGATTAGTGTCAATAAAAAGATTGGAAATCAACGAAATTTGGATGACAAATACAAAAATGCAATAACATAACTTTGCATTCATCAAAAATAAATATATATAGTTGACATTTTCTCTTGGTTTCATGATTTCCTTCATCATTTAAAAGGCAGAGAACACTATTATCCGTCACCTTGCCAATTATTTTTTTTCCCAAGGCTCCATTTTTAAATTCATAGCGAGTAAAAAAAANGTATAGTTGACATTTTCTCTTGGTTTCATGATTTCCTTCATCATTTAAAAGGCAGAGAACAATATTATCCGTCACCTTGCCAATTATTTTTTTTCCCAAGGCTCCATTTTTAAATTCATAGCGAGTAAAAAAAAAATAGTAGACTGTGCATATCCGTGATAACTTTGCTATATGACAATGAATTACAGGAAAACTTAAGAATCCAAAAAACTAAGTTAAGAACCAAAGAGACAGTAGTTCCAATGTCAATGAATTGCAATAAACCCAGCAGACAGTATGACAAGCAGACTTTTAAATACGAATGAAGGGTATAAAATAAAAAGGCATCCACTATCACATGATTAAAGGCTATAGAGTCCACGAGTATATTTTATTTTGGACATAAAAGTTGCTCAAGCCTATACTTTCTTGAGCAATCACACGAATGATGATTTACTGTTTACGTTTGAGTTGGATAATCAACAAATTAGAGACGATTCAAGGATGTCAATGTTGCAATTTGATCCTGATTCATGTAAATAAGCAACTCCAGAGGAAAATCTTCTTTCCAAACCCATTCCATTTTAACACTACCATGGTTTAAGTAAAAATTCTCAATAAAAGGAGAAAGAAGACATAAAATGGAGGATGTGGAAAATAGAGAATAGAATGAAAACGGTTGAAAGATAGAAAATCATTACTTTGATAGCATGCTGAAAATATGAGAAGAATACCATTTACAAGGTACAAGAGGTACACAATGTATAGGAGATGCAAGGCTAGTAAATTTGGAAGAAACCTAAGACCATAATCAGCCACATCATTAATAGGAATAAATTAAAAAAAAAATCTACCCATTGAATTAACAATAAATCATAGTATTAAGATTAGAATTAATTCTATACTTCCTANATCTACCCATTGAATTAACAATAAATCATAGTATTAAGATTAGAATTAATTCTATACTTCCTAGAGTTTGAGTTAGGTAGTCGACAGCCAGCGTAGCATGAATCCTTTAAAACATTGTACAAATGCTAAAGCCCCTCGAAGCGATGCGTTCCAAGTGGCAACAGACATACTTATAAAATCATAGGAAAACATTTTTATAAATAAAAATAGTTGGTGGTGGAATAATAATATGCAAGAAAAGATAAAATATAAGATGTTTTGTTACAAAAATTGGTTTAAATGTAAAAATTTAGATAATAGGAAAAATTATAAAGTGATCCATAGAGAATCTATGAGAACAATTTGTGAAGCTCTGCATTTAGTGATCTATATANATAAAGTGATCCATAGAGAATCTATGAGAACAATTTGTGAAGCTCTGCATTTAGTGATCTATATAGTATATTAGATAATAAAATGAGTGAAAAATATATGTATAGCATAGTCAAACAAAAAGAAAAAAAATAAATATTTAATTCAAATAAATTGTACTAAAGATGAAAATAAAAAAATGTTTTGCTTAAAGGAAGATATTGATCAAAGGTGAGTGAGATATTTTAATAAAATTTTCAATGAAGTTTCTGAAAATAAGAATCTATGAGAACAATTTGTGAAGATCTGCATTTAGTGATCTATATAGTATATTAGATAATAAAAAGAGTGAAAAATATATGTATAACATAGTCAAACAAAAAGAAAAAAAATAAATATTTAATTCAGATAAATTGTACTAAAGATGAAAATAAAAAAATGTTTTGCTTAAAGGAAGATATTGATCAAAGGTGAGTGAGATATTTTAATAAAATTTTCAATGAAGTTTCTGAAAATAAGAATCTATGAGAACAATTTGTGAAGATCTGCATTTAGTGATCTATATAGTATATTAGATAATAAAAAGAGTGAAAAATATATGTATAACATAGTCAAACAAAAAGAAAAAAATAAATATTTAATTCAAATAAATTGTACTAAAGATGAAAATAAAAAAATGATTTGCTTAGAGGAAGATATTGATCAAAGGTGAGTGAGATATTTTAATAAAATTTTCAATGAAGTTTTTGAAAATAAGGTTGACCTTAGTGATCTTAATAGCGTTGATAATAATAAAATTTTTATTTTTACTGTCACATTAGTAAAAAGAAAGTTAACCAGGCTTTAAAGAAAATCAAGGGTATAAAATCAGTAGGATCTAATGATATTCCAATTGGAAATATTNGAGGAAGATCTTGATCAAAGGTGAGTGAGATATTTTAATAAAATTTTCAATGAAGTTTCTGAAAAATAAGGTTGACCTTAGTGATCTTAATAGCGTTGATAATAATAAAATTTTTAATTTTACTGTCACATTAGTAAAAAGAAAGTTAACGAGGCTTTAAAGAAAATCAAGGGTATAAAATCAGTAGGATCTAATGATATTCCAATTGGAAATATTTAAGAGATTTGAGAGTTTTCAACTTATTAAACTCTTTCAAATTATTTTAAAAGCTAAAAAAGATGTCCGAGGAGTAGAGGAAGAGTACTTTGGTCCCCATTGTGCAAATTATAAAAGAATTAATTTAGTGTCATACATTAAAATTATAGAAGAGAGTAATTGAACATAAGTTAAGACGTGATATAAAGATTTATCATAATTAGTTTGGATTTAAGCCCAACAACTCTAATATGGAAGCTATACATTTTTTGAGAGGTTTGNGGTTAAGACGTGATATAAATATTTATCATAATTAGTTTGGATTTAAGCCCAACAACTCTAATATGGAAGCTATACATTTTTTGAGAGGTTTGNGATGCTTCAAAATGTATATTTCACTTTTTAAAAGGTAATATAGTGGTATTTTTTATCCGATATGAAATGTTTAGATGTTATTAATGTAAAAAAATAAACTTTAGGAGTTACATAAATATAGGCCATCTTAATCAGGTGATTATTTTAAACTACAGAACTAATAAATTTTATGTGTGCCACAATCAAACAATTGATAAAAATGAAAAAAAAATGTGAGTTAGGCTTTTACCATGAATTTTGATATTTGAGTGAGAAGATGAAAAATAGATGAAAAGGGTGTTTGATTTGTATATAGAAAGTTTTGGGTGGTCTATATTTAATTGCCCTAGCTCATGGGATAATTGCATACAAGCCACCTGAAATATTGATATTTATATTTATATGACCTACTCCTTAACTCTTTCTATTAGATACCTAATCAACTAACATAGAATTCTAGACTAGACTATTCTAGGATGTATGTGAAGCTAAGTTTTTGTCTACGTTAGCTAACATGGGGTTCATAGTTTGGAGCTATCAGAGGTTGTGATTATAAAAATTTAGTTTGTTGATTTTTAGTTATTTTAAGGGTTCACAACTTAAAAACCGATCTGTTTGATTCCTAGGATTGTTAGTTATGATGACAAATCAAAGTTCTTCTCAAGTTTTCAGTTTCAATTTTCCTACAGTGTTAGCTTGCGTCAAAAAATCATAGTTCTTTTAAGGTTTGATGATCAATTTTATTTCCTAAGTGTTTTTGTTCCTCATTCCTAGAGTTTTAAGTATGTGCAATGTAAGACTTTATATTAAAAATAATTAAACTTGAACTCTCTAATTCTATACTCCGTATATTCAAGTGTCACTCTTTTTCATTGAAAATATTTTATTTTCTCATGCAAAATTGATTATTTGAAAAATTTATTTGTCACGCAAGAATAATATGAAAAATAGGAGTTCTATATGAAACATTTAGAATTATAATGGTCCAAGTCTTATATAATCATAAGCCAAGGCTACTAAATCATATGTTTCTAGGGATACAATATTCATTGGAGTAGACACTTGAGTTAAAGAGTATATAAGTCCCGCCTAAATTAAACACTTTGAGAGAGTCTAGTAAAATTTATCAAATTCATTTATCCTATGCTCAAAATGATTTTTAAAAGTTTAAATTTGAAAGGTTTCTTACAATCATTTAAGTTTAAAAGAAGCATGTTTTTGAAATAGGTATTTTAATACTTTTATATTTTTAAAAAGTTTTTTATGTTAATTTAAGGAATGTTTTGAACTTTGAACAAGATTTTAAAATATTTTGAAATGATCGTTTGTCTTTTTGGAAATTTTTTTGAATTTTAGAAAAGTTCTTTAATTTTTCTTAAACAAAGAACTTTAAAAAGTGTGAACCTTAATTTTTTAAAAAAGGAGTTTTATATTTTTTTAAAAAATTTTTAAATAGATTTGAAGTTTGAAAAAAAATCATCAAAAGATTCTCTTAAGGGAAATATCCTTTGAGCTTTTCTACACTTTTAAATGAAGAATTCAAGAGCTCATTTAACTAAAGTTGAAGAATATTCTTTTTCATTAGTTGTTTATATTTAAAAGTGTAACTCTTAGAGCACATTTAGTTAAAGCACAAAAGNAAGGTATTTTAATTCTTTTATATTTTGAAAAAGTTTTTTATGTTAATTTTAGAAATGTTTTAAACTTTGAACAAGATTTTAAAATATTTTGAAATGATCCTTTGTCTTTTTTGAAAGTTTTTTGAATTTTAGAAAAGTTCTTTAATTTTTCTTAAACAAAGAACTTTAAAAAGTGTGAACCTTAATTTTTTTAAAAAGGAGTTTTATATTTTTTAAAAAGTCTTTAAATAGATTTGAAGTTTGAAAAAAAATCATCAAAAGATTCTCTTAAGGGAAATATCCTCTGAGCTTTTCTACACTTTTAAATTAAGAATTCAAGAGCTCATTTAATTAAAGCTGAAAAATATTCTTTTTCATTAGTTGTTTATATTTAAAAGTGTAACTCTTAGAGCACATTTAGTTAAAGCACAAAAGNTATACGGGATAATTGAGCGTTGAAAAATTATTGCGTACGTTCACCGCACGAGAAGAGATGCGTGCGGTGAACCAATTAAAACTCCCTTTATCAAAAGTGCATGTCAGCGGGCCTCATTTTTATTATTATTATTTTTAAAAAAAATTTATTGGACAGCACACGCAATTTGCGAGCGCTGTCCACACAGAGTAATCGCTCTTGAGTGTCACACTGTCCAGTTCCTATGTATTTACTCATTTCTAACACCTAAATTCTTCATTTTACAATTGTATCATACAAATCTTCCTTCTCGCAAAAAAAAAAAAAAAAAAAAAAAAAAANGGACCAAATTACTACTCCACTCCTCAGACATCTTTTTAATTTTTAAAATAATATTAAAGAGTTTAGTAAGCCAAGAGATCCCCAAATCTCCTAAATATTTCCACACTTCAATTGAGATATCATCAGGTCCTACAGACTTTCCACTCTTGGTNATCAAACAACTTTTTAATTTTTAAAATAATATTAAAGAGTTTAGTAAGCCAAGAGAGCCCCAAATCTCCTAAATATTTCCACACTTCAATTGAGATATCATCAGGTCCTACAGACTTTCCTCTTGGTTATCTTTAAAGACTCATCAACTTCTTTTTACCAATGCAACGATAAAAATGAAATATTTTATTATTATTAACAATATTAAGATCACTAATATCAATAGTATTTTCAGAAACTTCATTAATAAGTTTATCAAAATAACTCATCCACCTATGTTAAAAAAATAATTTTTTTATTTTCATCTTTAATACACTTGAGATAAATCTTTACTTTTCTTTTCTCTTTTTTTTTTACGAGTTTNATTTTTTATTTTCATCTTTAATACACTTGAGATAAATCTTTACTTTTCTTTTCTCTTTTTTTTTTACGAGTTTATACATGCATTTTTCACCCTCCTGAATATCTAATATATTATAAAGATCACTAAGTATAATTTTTAGCATCACAAATTTTTCTTTTAAACTCCCTGCAGGCCATTTGTTATTTTTACCAGTTTTCTAAACTTTTACATTTAAACCAATTTTTATAACATAATTTCTTATATTTTATCTTTATCTTTTCTTGCACATTATTATTCCACCACCAATTATTTTTATTTATAGAAACTTTTTTCTTTTGATTCTCCAAGTATATCTTTTGCTACTTGTTTAATAATGTTTGTTACTTTATCCTACATAGCATTTGTTTCTTTATGAACATCCCAAACTTTGAAATCTTAAATTTTACTCATAAAAATAATTTTATTTCTCTTTTAAATTCCCTCATTTAATTATACGATGATGAGTCCTAGAATTCTTTATTTTACAANCATTTGTTTCTTTATGAACATCCCAAACTTTGAAATCTTAAATTTTACTCATAAAATTAATTTTATTTCTCTTTTAAATTCCCTCATTTAATTATACGATGATGAGTCCTAGAATTCTTTATTTTACAACTTTTCATCTTAAAAGCTAAAACTAATAATCGAGGTTGGGTACTTAAACCCTCACTTGAAATGACCTTACAATCTTTACAATCTCGCTGATCTCTTCTTCTCATAAGAAAATAATCAAATAACAAAATTATATGCTAAAACAAAATCTAAAATTACTCTACCTTCTTTATTATTAACTCCAAAACCTTAGCCCATAAGAATATTTCTGAGATCTTCTACTACTCTACCGACATGTCCACTTAAATCTCCTCCAATAAAAATTATTTCTTCAAGAGGTATCATTTGTTATTCTAGAATTTAACCTTAGACCCTATATCTAAACCTACTTGAGAAGCAGAAGCACCTATAATATTAAANCGTCCACTTAAATCTCCTCCAATAAAAATTATTTCTTCAAGAGGTATCATTTGTATTAAGCCTTCTAAGTTATTCTAGAATTTAACCTTAGACCCTATATCTAAACCTACTTGAGAAGCAGAAGCACCTATAATATTAAANAGTCACACTCAATCTAAGAAGTTTCATTTTTTCTTCTTTTTGGTTCATTATTCACACATACCTAAGCATAGTCTAGATTCATATCTAGTGAAGCTTCCTAATCATGCATCCCAACTTATAGAAAATGTTAAGTTCATTCTGTTTACAGAAAAGTAAAATTCATCTAAACATACAAAAATATATTCACTCATCCACAGAGTCAAACATGCAGACATATATACATGCAATAATACACATCACACATCTTCTTTATTTTCCTTTCTTTTACATGTACATATAACATCTTGCATCACATTGACATACAAACTAAGCATAGATTAACTTATGTGAACACACACAATAAATATCACATTTTACATGAGGTTAATTTATAGGGCTCTATAATTAATGTTAATCACACACCCATTCATTTAAGAAGTATATGTAATTAAGCACACTTATCAATACACATGTGTACATACATGCACACACACACACACACACACACACACACACACACATATATATATATATATATATTATCAAAACTACTTATATATACCTACCAAGTAGGTATATACAAGTAAAAATCATCATTACTAAAAAATATTACAAGTTCTAATGTAAGGAATATTCAAGTTATCCCCAAGCAAAAGTAAAGAAAGAGGAGAAGAGGAGATTCTTTTGATACCGCTTACATGATCCATTCTACTCAATTCTTTTGATACCGCTTAAATTTATACAATAAAAATGTCCTCATGACCAATTTGAAGAAGTCCACAAGAAAACCTCTAGCCTTCAAGACAACATCAATAAAATCCCACATAATAGAGTCATAAGCTTTTTTGCAATCAAGTTTAAAAATAGCAATGCCCCTCTGAACAGTTATCTAGATCTTGGAGAAGTTTCAGTGCCAACAAAACATTATCAACAATATTTCGACCTTAAAAGAAGCAGATTGATTCTCACTTATCAAGAAGAGGAGGTGGGGCTGGTGGCTGAACATTAGAATTTTACAGATTACTTTACTAAGAACATTAGTCAAGCTGATGGGTTGGAAACTGTCCCATTTTCTTCTAGAAGTATCCTTAGGAATCAGGACCATAGTGGCTAAATAAAATAATTAGGAGGATCTAATCCTCTAAAGAAGTCTTGAATTGCTTGAATCCCTTCCTGCTTGATGATAGACCAAGCCTTTTTGTAGAATTTTGATGTATACCCATCAGGTCTAGCTACATTATTGCTATTTAATGAATTGATGGACTGCCAGATCTCCTCTTCATCAGGGATATGAGATAAATGAAGGTTATTGGTATAATCTTGATCTTGTAGGAAGACTTCAACCATAATTGGAGGTCTAACAATATTAGGATGAGTAAGGAGATCCTACAAAAACTAAACAACATCAACAACTATTTCATTTCCATTGTAGAGCCACCCCCATTGGGATTCTGAATTTTAATAAAGGCATTACATCTCCTCCTATAACTAATGTAGGCATGATAATATTTAGTGTTTCTACCCCCCTCTACAAATCTAGAAATTGCAGTTTTTTTTTTCAAAAATAGCTCTTGAGTAGAGATGGTAGCCAATAATTGTTCATTAGCTATAAATAATGAATGTTCATTCACCAAAGCAGCTTCAAAGTCCTTCTCCATCCTTTTCACCTTTTCTTTAGCATTTTCAACCTTTTTAAAAACATCACCAACGTGTATCTAATTCCATTGCTTCAGTTGAGTACCAAGCTATTTTTGAAGACCCCACAAGTTGAGCTAGGAATGATCACTAGTACCTTTTTGCCAAGGACTAGTGACCACTTGTGAAAAATTAGGGTTGTGGCCCAAACATTTTGAAATATAAAGTGGGCAAATCCAATATTGGAAGTGTTATTGATGGAAATCAGAAGTGGCTAATGATTAGAGCTGATCATGGATAAGTGAGTGATAGTGGTGTGTAGAAAATTTTGCAACCTATAGTCATTGGCTAAAAAAAGATCTAACCTCTCCCATAGCTTACCTCTTTTCCAAGTGAATTTACGACCTTGAAATCCAAGATCATGCAAACTAGCCTCTTGTATGGAGTCCTTAAATTTGGTTATCTTGTTAAGATCAACCAACCTCCCACCAAATTTCTTTGTAGAAGACGCAATTCTGTTGAACTCACCACCCAAAATAAAATTACTATTCAGAACCACTTATATGAGAAATCTGATCCCAAAGGGTAGTTTGAGCAGTAGAAGAGCAACCGACATACATAAATGTAGCAAGGCCATCAACACCACCAATATTAATGTGTAAATGGATGAATTTAGGATGTTCAATCAGAACAAACCAAACCACCTGTTGTCTACAAAGGATCCAAATTTTATTGCTTGTATTAGCAAAATGTTGAAAACCATGGAATTGTTAATAAACAATGTCAGGGTTCTTAGATATCATTGGTTCTACAAGTGCAAAGCACCATAGTTTGTGCACCCTTATCAAATGTACAAGTCTGTGAAGGGATTGAGGATGACCTATGCCCCTCACATTCAAACATAAGAGGTTAATCATGATGCCATGGTTTGTCATTTCCCCTAGTCATGGAAAGGACATACATACCTAAATTTCCTTTCATGTCTCTATGATTTAAGGTATGCAATTTTTGTGGTTTTCTCTAATGATTATTTTCATGTATTGTTTTCCTAAGGACACAAGGCTTTTTAATTATTGCGTTAACCATAGAGCTTCATTTACTCATGATATGGAAAATTAGGATGTTAACATATTTTGTGATATGTGACTTCTTCCTGTTGCTCAAATGAGTAATAATAACATATTTTATCTGAGTTTTGCAACCAATAAAGGGGATTCGAACAAATATGCGAGATATTATGGGGATTGAGAAAGCCTCAACTACATGGATTCTAGCCTTCTTTTGACCTAGGCATCGGCATGAGGAGGACTTTCTATCTATGTTGAAAACTATCACGTAGGGAAAAATCTAGAAAAATCACGAACTACCACATCACTTAAATCACAGTGGTGTGAGCCTCACATACCATGAAGAACATTAAGATTTATCTGTCGTTATTTTCTATATTTTTCAAACTTGCAATCTTTTGTTTTTATTTTTTAGTAGGATTTTAGAAAACCACCTCTTGTATGTGATCATGTTTAAATAGGTTTATAAGTTTAATAAATTAAAGATTCATCCTTCAGAATAATTCTTAACACTTTCTTCATGGGATCAATATGCGTTACTCTTTAACCATATTATTATTTGACACCTATTCTTATGTAAAGAATACATGAAAATAATTTATATTGGAATCATTACAAGTAAAACTGAAAAGTAAAAAATTATAAAATAATTTGTTGTCACTTCCACAACAACTAACTCCTCTCTCATACAATTAAACTCTTAGAATAAGTGAGAAATTATAAAGTAAAAGGTAAGAAACACCCTTAGCACCTCAACCTCAAAAGAAAAAGAGAATTCTAAGGAAAAACTCTTCAAAAAACTTTCTTTTTGCTCTTTAGCCATCTTCAGGTCTCTCTTTATCCAAAAGATTGCTTCTATTTGTGTCCAAGCTTCCACTTTGAAGATAAAAGAATTAGCATGAAAATAGCTTCCAAAATAGGCTTTAATGGTCCGATGGCATGACCATGCATAAAGCTAGAGTGGTCACACCCAAAACTCTTGTGGTCACACCGGAACATGTGTGACTACATCAAACAATTTTATTTTACACTTTTTCACTCAATTTTACATTTCTAACACTTATAACCTGTAAAAGAGCACAAAGAACCTTCCATAAGCATAAAATCATGATAAATGAGGTGCAATAGAAAGTAAGAAAGAAAGGTAACATATATATAAAATCACGTAAAATTGGCTCATGTAAATACCCCCAAACTTACCTCATTACTTACCTTCAAGTAATCTCATAGCTCAGTTGGGGCCCCATGAGAATATAATAGGTACTCCTGTAGCTTTCTAAAACTATTCATCTTCTTTATGGAAGTCAGAAAAAGTTTTTAAGTGTTGTTTTAGGGTCAATTATTCTAAATGTTTGATGACTTAATTTTTTTCCTTAATTCCTTTCATTTTGCCCCTAAGAATCACAAAGATTCTTAAATTGGTGACAATAAAATATTCTTACTAACATATAATATTTTAAAGTAAGTATAATGAAACTAGACAACCTCATCCTACTTAACCTTTTTCTTGATGATAACATTAGATGAGCTTCATTAAAGATTGATTACAAACTCTTATCACTTATGTTTGACGAGACACCTTCTCAGTTTTCTTTCTTTCAATTTTTTTATGAAATCCTTAAGTTTCTTCTTAGGGCATGTCACTTTTTATGCTTATTTTTTCTTCTTTTTATCTTTTATTTTTCTTTTATTTTTTATTTTTATCTTTCTTTTCCCCTAAGAACTGCTATATCTGGTTAGACAAATTTTTTCTTCTTTTCTTTTTAAGATGTTTTAAAGGTTTAGCTTTTATTAAGTAATACATCTAAAAAAAGTTGTTTAATGTCACTCATTTATTTTATCTTTTAGTTAGAAGTTAAGACAACACCAAACTGGCTAAAAAAATTTGAAAATGACTTAAAATATCTTTGGTTTGCTATTCAATATTTTGCATATACCTTTTTAATTATCGTGAGATTTCTTTAGGTACAATTAGAAGTTGTTAAGTTCTAAAATTTAATTATTGAAACATTAATGTTAATTTTTCCTAAATGACATTTATCTCCTCTTAAATGAACTTTTGATAAGAATGTTGAATTAATTATACTATATTAAAATTTAATCTCTTATTAAGTTATGTGAACTACTCTCAGACTCACAAAAAGGTAAAAATATTTTCCTCCCAAACATACTTTTTTCTATAATATATGTAATATGTAGATAAAAGTAAACATGGGAACAACAAGTAAGAGCAAAAAAGAGTAAATACAAGAGCAGTGACAATAATTTCAGAATACATGTATTCAAATTATGTAATAGTGCATAACTTTGTAGAGGTACAAAAGTATGGCAGGAGAAAAAATTAGGGTTGTTAATTCCTGCCCCACCAGCTGAGACTAACTAATACGTAGAGAGATAAGAATCAAAACTAATCTAAATGAAAATTTAAAGTAAATTTTAGAACAAATTTAAAAAAAAAAATTGAAACAAATAAAAAAATAAAAACATAGTCAACACAATAGATGACACTCGGGTTGCCTCTCAAGATAGCGTTTGTTTTAATGTTCTCAACCTAACGAGAAAGGCTTCCTTCAAGATCACGATTTCATTTTAGTAATCCTTAATCAATCACCTAATATTTTCTTGAATCTAGAAAATTAATTTTTTTTTGCAAATTTTCCTTCTCAGTTTGATTGCAGTCCTCTAGAGGAATGATTATTCCTAAGGGTTTTTTTTTTAAATCCAAAATCCTAATTAATTATCCTATTTATAGATTAGTTTTTTACTCATAATTTGCAAGAAAGAAGTCCCTATAATATAATTCAAGGCCTCCTAAAGTTTAATTTGGGTTCTCTCTAAGATTTTTAGGTTCTGGATCTAATTCACCTATTTAGTGTATCTTCCAACTCTTCGCCTTGGGGTACTTCTATGGGTGATACTATATGCTCAACTATTTCCCTCAAAATGCAAGGGAGTGCCTTGAAAAGAAGATCAAATTCTTCCTTAGTCATTGTTCAACAAAAATCATCCAACTTAGCTATTTCTTTAGGGACCAACTCCTTAGATTCAAAGTTATGGCTCTCTACTACCTTTGATATCCTTTAGCATACTAAAATAACTAACTGCTCCATTTGATTTCTATGTTTCTTATTGTTGCAGTTTGGCTTTGTAATTTATTGAGCATATTTATTGCCAATTTATTCAAATTCTTGTTTTTTTAGGGTAATCACTATCCTAATTATTCCAATATTTTACAATATTTGTTTGGGGGCTCCACCACAGCTCAATTCCTACACTGGACTCATTAATTGTCCAATTAAAGTTTTGGCGAGTTGACCAACTTGGGTTGTAGGTGTTGGAATGGCGGTCATCAAGTCTAGTTCTTATGGAAGGGTGTTCAAAATTCATGTGAAAGCTAGCCATCAATGGGTTGACATACTTTTGAAAATATATAAATTAGTTTTCTTGAGGGTTTGCTCATCTGTGGCGTTGAACATTTTTGTTTCATATATATATATATATA